>OZ010701.1:9377190-9681802 GCA_963932265.1 Thymelicus lineola
TTGGCGCGTCTGAACATCGCGCAGAAGGCTGTGCACTGTAACATAATGCGCGGCATATTATGTCTCAGTCACACGTTATCATGTTCGTGTCTCTATCTCTGTTACATGCGCTATAGTTCGCGAAGCCTATGTTCAGACGCGCCAAGATAGGTCGGCCGTATTGTAAATTAGTTTGTTAAACTTGAACGATTTGAACTGTATGTTAAGTGTTAACATTGTATCTCCTCGTGTCCTCAGCAGCGAGCCGCGGCTGATCAGCTTCCAGAAGGAGGGCTCGGTGGGGCTGCGGCTGTGCGGGGGGAACCGCTCCGGGGTGTTCGTGTCGGGCGTGCAGCCGGCCAGCCCCGCCGCGCTGCAGGGGCTGCAGCCCGCTGATAAGATACTTAAGGTAACTTAATAATAGTAGTAATAGTAATAATACTTTATTTTAATAGTAAGTAGTATTGATTTTAATTGTTAATTAATACCATTATTACTATTATTATTTCTCCAGGGGTTCGCCTGGATAGCTACCACCCTCGAGCATGAGTCAGCCGCCAAACGACTCGTGTTCCGGCTGGGGGCTTGAGAGCCAGTTCTTTGTTTCTTTTTCTTCTTTCTTTCTTGGCCGGCAACGCATCAGTGATGCCTTTGGTGTTGCTGATGTTCATGGGCGGCGATAGCCACTTACCATCAGGTGGATCGTCAGCTCGTTTGCCGGCTATTTCCATAAAAAAAACTTTATTTTATATAAATGTACAAAGTATAATTTGTTTCTGACATAGCAATTATAGTATATGGACATTATAGTAAAAAGGATCTTCAGTTGCCTAAACTGGGTGGAAACCCTGTATTATAGGCAACCGAAACTCTCCCAACAATGAGCAGATAATTACATACTATAATTTTACTAGAACAGTATAACCTTGTACTACTGTTGGTAACTACTAGAGTCCCGTTACCAATTTATAGGCTTATCTTCGGAATCAAGGTAACTAATTGTGGGGTAGCTTGGAAAGGCTAATCATTGGAATCCTATTACTTTGTGTGTATTGAGATACTGTGATTTTAGTCGTATTGGGGCGGCATAGAAAGGTGTCGTAAGAGGCGACTATATCCAGCCCGCTGGTAGGGTCCTTTGGAAGGATTATATTGATTTTAGTAGTTAATTTATATTATTATTATTATTTCTCCATGGGGTTCGCCTGGATAGCTACCACCCTCTTGCTTAAGTCAGCCTCTAAACGACTTGTCGTATTCCGGCTGAAAGCTTAGGAGCCAGTTCTTTCTTTCTTTCTTTTTTCTTTTAATCTCTTTCTTGGGCACCAACGAATCAGTGATGCCTTTGGTGTTGCTGATGTCCATGGGCGACGATAGCCACTTACCATCAGGTGGATCGTCAGCTCGTCTTTCGACTATTTCTATAAAAAATACTCGTCTAATAAGTAGATTATATGTAAAGCGTTACGGTATTCAACCTGGTTTCCTGTCTCCAGGTGAACGACATGGAGATGAAGGGCGTGACGCGTGAAGAAGCAGTACTGTTCCTGCTCAGCCTGCAGGAGCGGATCGACCTCATCGTGCAGCACTCGCCCGAGGAGTATAATGCTGTGGCCAGCGGGCAGATGCGTGAGTTACATTGTATCCCACAGAATAGAACAGAGCATAACTCCATTCAAGTACGCTAAGCAGCACACACATAAACATCCTTCATGGCCACGAAATATGCGTTTGATCAGCAAGGCTATTCTGTTTTGTAACTCGACAGCGGAATCCGCGATAAGTTAGAGTTCGAGAGTCACTTCACTTCGAAAGTGCGTAATAGATGATTAGAGAATGACATAATATCAAGATCTCGGACTCGAACTTCAATTTTGAAACTTATCGCGGATTCCGCTCTCGAGTTACAAAACAGAATAGCCTTGCTGCTCTGTAGAAAGAAGTTTGTACAAACATCCTTATTTTACTCCTTATAATTGGTTGAAGTCATAGACCGTCACCCCACGAGTGGTTACGAGTCTTAAGGTCAACGTGAATCAGACCTATGATTGGTCGAAATTATGTATCCAATGTCATGGGATCCGTTTTCGTATCTCTTCGTAATGTATCTTTGAACTTCTTGGTAGAAAGCGTCTACGTCTTGTTAGACTTTGTGTTGCCATCTGATTTTTAACTCCCAAAGAAAAAAGAGGGGTGTTATAAGTTTGACGTGTCTGTGTATATGTATGTCTGTCTGTGGCATCGTAGCTTCCAAATAGATAAACCGATTTTGATCTAGTTTTTTTGTCTAAAAGGTGACTTAATCGAGACTGTTCTTAGTTATGTTTAGTGTTAATAAAACTGTCGGGGGTTTTAAATTTTAATTTATGATTATTAACTTTTTTTTAAATTTTACATTTCTTACATTTATTTTATTTATTTTTGTTTATCTTTATTAGATACACCATTGACTTATCACTATGCATTGAGAACTAAATAAATTCTTACAATGAAATTGATCCATCCAGTGTGATTTGTCATAAAAGGCCATAATAAAGCCATAATAATACAAGTTTTATGGTTACTAGCAGCTAACACAATTTTTATATCAAAACTGTATTGTTATACTGTATTGCTGCCAAATGCCACCTGTCAGCATTGGATTCAATGGAGAGGCGTGCTAAGAGACTTATTGGTGACCCTAAATTGGTTGAAACCAATCTTCAGAGCCTCGAGCACAGGCGCAGAGTTGCTAGCCTCTCGGTATTCTACAGGATGCATTTTGGAGAGTGTGCGCAGGAAATATATGATTTGATTCCGCCATCCCCATTCCACCATCGAACGTCCCGACGCACGGCGGGTATCCATCCCTTCGTCGTTGACATTCCCCCTGTACGGACGAAGCGCTTCGCTTCGTCATTTATTATGCGTACAGCGAAGGATTGGAATAAATTGCCCGCGTCGGTATTTCCGCTCGATTATAATGTGAGTGTCTTCAAGGCAAGAGTGAATAGGCTTTTACTAAGTTAATGCGCTTTACCATCAATGACTACATTGCCACTTACCATCAGGTGGGATTGTAGTCAAGCATTAACTTATAATTTATAAAAAAAAAAAATTATAAATGTTAGTGTTGTTTCCAGCGGGCGACTCGTTCCACATAAAGACCCACTTCCACTACACGGAGCCGACGGACGGCGAGATGTCGTTCCGCTGCGGCGACGTGTTCCACGTGCTCGACACGCTGCACAACGGCACCGTGGGCGCCTGGCAGGTCTATAGGATAGGTCTGTTATACTCCCTTGTAACCTATTTTTATTATAAGGCATGTTATTATATGATTTATGCCATAACAGATATGATTGCACTTCTCTAATAAATAAAATATGTTATAATGTGCCTACCAGGACACATTGCCGTTATCCTATTAAACTATTTGCTACTACAAGTTGCTGCACTAATGCTGGCAAACGTTCCCCTTTGTATCGCTTAGTGGAATCTTATAATAATAATTTCAACAATATAGATATTTTCGCAGTATGTCCTGGCGGGTTTAAAAGACTGTTTATGGATAAATTAAAGTGTAAATAGAATGACTTCACCTAACTTACTGTAATTACCTCCCCTGATGTGACCTCCTTTATTACATTAAGTAAGCTGTGGTTAACGATGCTGGTGAGCGATATGTTAAAACTATGTAGTTTACATGTGTACTATTACATTGTCGTGTACTGTTTGATGACCCAAATAAAGTGAAAAAAAAATATTTATTTATTGCATGGAGTATAGAGCTAAAGAGAGCTATCTCTGTTATCAAAAAGTGTCTGTAAAAACGCGTCCAACAAGGGTGGCGCTGCGGTAGCCTAGGATAAATTTTGTTGTACACAGCAAACTTCACTCCGTCTACAACAGCTATGTTCATATTATCGTAGTTTTCTGACATCAGCGCTATTGTGGTAGGATGGTGGTAGGTACTGGAACCTCTATCTTCAGTATACAGCTGACTTTTTCAACTTACAATATATCTTATAATATTAATACTAATAATGATACTTGTACGTATATATATACCTATTTGGAACTTTTCAAAATTCAAACATAATTTCTAACAATATTGTACTGCCTTTAACTGTTCTCTGTATATCCTGAAGGTTGACTGGTAGATAATGCTATTTAGCATTAAGTCCGCCTATCGTACCACTTTTGGGGTTCAATAAAGATTAAATAAATAAATAAATAATGATAATATCGCATAAGACACTCTTTCCTGTGAGAGTGAAATAGAACATTACAATACTGTCTATATTTTAAAAATGTGTGTGTATGTCAGGTCGCAACAACCAAGAGGTCCAGAAGGGCACGATCCCGAACAAAGCCCGTGCTGAGGAGCTGGCCACGGCGCAGTTCAACGCCACCAAGAAGGAGATGTCCGGCAACGACGGGAAACACAACTTCTTCCGCCGGCGCCGCTCCACGCACCGACGGACTAAGAGCTTGGGGAAGGTAATGGGATACATATTGTAAATTGGGACATTGGTACAAAAGAGGGACATTGGTACAAAAGAGGGACGTTGGTACTAAGGAGAGACTTTGGTACAAAAAAGGGACATTGGTACAAAAATAATTCTACAAAAAAACAGTTTTGTTGACACTGGTACAAAAAAGAATTGGGCAAATAAAGCTTTTTATAACCAGTATTTTCGATCGATATGTATGCTATACGCTAATTAGTTTTGGCGAGATTAGATTATCAAATAAAGAAGGCCTCCTCTAATTAGTGAATTTCATCAAAGGAACAGAACATTACTAAATTATTTACAGATATATTGAGTTTTTGAGAAATATATTTTTTTATATTAATTCTTTTGGAAATTAAAAATTCCTTTTAGAAGAATAATGTATTAAATACTGCACAGCAAGTATTTGCGCGCATTGCGGAAAAAAATATGATTATAATTGGAAATTAGAATAAATTGATTCGGCGGGTTTGCAGTCCCTACCAACCAATAAACGTCAACAATCAATAAATCTCTCTATCTCTCTCTCTCTTTTATACTAAGTAATATCAATAACTCTCTCTCTCCAGGAGCACTGGGACGAGGTAGTCCTCTCAGACAGCATCAGCAAGTTCCCGGCGTACGAGCGCGTGGTGCTGCGCCAGCCGGGGTTCGTCCGGCCCGTCATTGTACTGGGGGCGTTAGCTGACGTGGCCCGGGAGCGGCTGGTCGCTGAGTCACCGGATAAGTTCGCCTCGCCTAGTGAGTATGCAGCTTTAGGACGGATGGTTGGATGTTGTAAGCCGCTGGCTGATTGACGGATAAGTTTCCCTCGCCTAGTGAGTATGCAGCTTTAGGGTGCTTTTCCACTAGAGATGTGCTATGCAGCTATGCTGCGAAGATTTGAAATCTAATAAATATGATTGGTTCAATAAATTGATTGATTTCCACCAATGAATATGATTGGTGGATATCAAATGCATCCATAGCACATCTCTGGTGGAAAAGCAGCTTTAGGATGGATAGATGGGTTGTAAGGTTGCTGCTGGCTGATTGATGGATAAGTTCCCCTCGCCTAGTGAGTACGCTATATAAGAAGGACGATGTTCCCGTAGTGACGTCACGTACGCAAATGTAGGACGGTCCTAGAAATCTCAAAATACGTTATACGTACTGTAAAAAGTCCCGTACATTACATTACTAGATTGGTAAGGTCTTTGTCTATGTATTAACACGTCTCGCACGTTCTTAGATTTGTGTGTTCGCCATAATAATCTAAAATGAGTTAAGTAATGTTAGGATTCTATGACTTAGTAGGTTGCACATTTCCACTCATAAAATCTGTTGCAACACTACAAACTACTACGAATAACTCTCCAACACTATCTCCCCGTTCCACAAATGTCCAGTACCAGTACCAATAACTATCCCCCCCTCTCCCCGTTCCAGAAATGGACAGCACGCTAGAGGACAGCAAGAGTAAGTCGACGAGCATCATCCGTCTGTCCAGTATCCGCAGTATAATGGAGCGCGGGAAACACGCACTGCTCGATATCACGCCCAACGCCGTGGAGAGACTCAACTACGCCCAGTTCTATCCCATCGTCATCTTCTTGAAGGCTGATAGTAAACACGTTGTCAAGCAGCTGAGAGCTGGATTGCCGAAGTAAGTTGGTTAAATTGTTCGTTCTTGACGACCCGTCTGGCGTAATGGTTACGCCGGACTGCCGTGCCAAGGGTCCTGGGTTCGATTCTCAGCGAGTGGTCACTTACCATCAGGTGGATCGTCGGCTTATTTATTGACTAGGTATAAATTAAAAAATGAAAAAAATACCCGCCTGCTGTCAAAAAACCTATCATGATATACCTTTTTGAAATCCTTATCGTAAGCTCTTGAATTTGATAACCATTTTGAATCATTTGATTTATTTTTATTTTTTGATACTTCAAACAATGGCATCTCACAGCCAACATATTTGTTTATTTTTTTATTTCACTTACCTAAGAACGGGTTAATGGGTTATCAAGACGAATCTAACGATATCTTAATTATATAAATCCGTTCAGCGGTTTGGAAGATACGGGGTAATAAAGAATATTACATGCATACATACATACATACAAGATACGCGCGAAAAACATTACTCTTCCTAGCATTCGGGTAAAAAATATCCCCTTCTCGTAATGTGTCTTGCTAAACAACATACGAGGCAATGATTAACTGATTCTCCTGTGGGACGTTACTGGGCGAGCTGTATCTGTTGTAACCTTTCTAATATCGATGGTGAAATGTTTATTCAAAAGATAAACGTTGCATACTTAATTGTCCACGTATGTATCCTCAGATCGGCCCACAAGTCATCCAAGAAGCTTCTAGAACAATGCCAGCACATGGAGAGAGTGTGGGGCCATGTGTTCACGCACACCATCACGCTGAGTGAGGCGAGCCAGAGCACCTGGTTTGGGAAGCTCTGCGACCTCATCCAGAGGACCCAGCAGCAACAGCTCTGGGTCTCGGAGACTAAGGTCAGTGAGGTTAGGTTAGGATAGATTAGGATGATAGGATAGGATAGATTAGGATAGGATAGATTAGGATAGGTGAGATTTTGGTTGCTTTGCGTGTTAAGTATTTTTGTGTTGTAAACAAAATATTGTTATGTACGTCTGCCTAATGTTATTTCTATTATATGAGGTGGTTAAAATCAAAACTAAATGGTTTTAGGTTATTTAGTTTATTTTGGTTATTTATTGTTTAGGTTATAGCAGACATATAAATGCTACTATAAACAAAATGCAACCAAATGCCTTATAGTGCTTTGGTAAAGATTCTATTTATCAGATCATTTTTTTTCCTTTTTTGGTGTTTTTTTTTAAATATTACTTGCTTGAAAATACTTGATATTAAGAATTCATTAGGTATTTACGCTTATTAAATTATTTCTGACATATTACTTTTGTGGGCAAATGATGGGTTGCTTTAAATATTGTATAACACGAAAGAAAACTGGGTATTTTATTTCGGACTTCCACTTGTTACTAAATAACGGCTATTTACTATTTTATGTCGTCAGCCTTTTTCACGCCTTTCTTCAGTAGGCCATCTAATATATTATGTATTACATGTATCAGACGTATCATATTAACCAATTTATTTTTCTGTCTTGCGGTGTAGCACGTTGAAATGGTGTCGGATATATACTTTCCCATACCGCCCTCTCCCTTCCCTGCCTTCTACCCCATCTCCTATCCCATGAACTTCTACCCCCAGCCTGTCGAAAGACCGATCCATTCACCCATCATCCACCCATCCATCCATCCATCAGCTGTAAAAAGCACGAAACACGATCGAGTTTACGACGCTAACAGAAACCATGTAGTCCCCTATTACTACTCAGAAACTTTAACTCCATGCATGCCTAATAATATGTACAGCGTTCCTAACACTTATTTAACCGGTCGAAATCGTCATACCCTAGCGAATTATCCTTACGACGATAGACATAATTACTACAGATCAAAACTAAACACCAGGCTTCAAAATATGTCGAGCGTCAGTCCAGAATTTCCAAAAGTATTCGCCAAAAGTCCCCTTCAACCTCAGAACTTTCAACCTCAAAACTTCAGACCTCGTAGCGTTTTGGAAACTAGTTCCAAATCTCCGGTTCCTAACCTCCAACGACCGTCCTCGGTAGTTCCAGTCACTCCAGTCACGGATCAGTTTAGACCCGCGTCGTCATTCTTCGGAACTGACACGGATAAGGTTATAGAAGTTCCCGGATGGAAGGCTCAGCTTCAGAAGGAAATGCCACTGACGGTCAAGGGCTTAGACAAGCCTTTTCGACAAATTTGTCGTATTCCCAACTGTAAATGTAACGAGAAGCTAACACTTGGGCCTTCGCGGTTCAGTGAGTCTAGAACCTTGCCCACCATGTCCTCTCGAGGCTTGGCCGCATCTAAAAACCTATCCTTACCTACCCTCAAACTGGAGGAACTAGAAATTCGCGACAAATGTGTAGAAGCTGAAAGAGACATCGCTCCTATCATGAAACCTATTTCTGAACAAAACTTAGGGTATGTTTAGGCACGCTAATATCGCTAGGAACTAAAGTTACCAGTAACAATATTAATGTATTATGCATTTGTTTATTTTTTATCCTAATTGATTTAATTATTTATAAATTCTGCTATTTAATAACAATTCCGTTAATGCTAAATTATAACGTATTTAGCATGAACATTTTAATTGCCTTTTATTGTTATGCTTTGCCTGCTTGGTGACTTTATTCAAGTAATATGCTATTATTAATTATTATTATCATTGTTTGTATGCATTACTGTGTGTCTTATGTGTGTACGTTTTTATTTAACATAAATTGAAATACCTATCTTATTATTTACTACCAAATAAAATATAAATAATTGACGCCAAAGATTGATAATAATTATTGTTTGTTTTGTTTTTTGTAAATATGATCACAAATGTGTTAAATACCACGATTTACTATAAAAATTCACATTCAATTAGCAACACCAATTTTAATTTTTTAGAGTGTATCAATTTAATTGTGTTGTTTACATAAAAATTTGGAATAACAAATTCCTTTATGATTGAATGTGTATTTTTAAAGTGTGAGAGAACCTAAACGCATTAATCATTCACAGACGCTAGAAGTGATTTTAGTTTTTGTAATGTTTATCTGCAATCATTCATTTGTCTTGTCTTGTCACCCCATTCCATACCCACCCTATCGGACGCCGCTGCATTGAACAACGGAACGACAAAATGGCGGAATCACAAAATGGTGGATACACAAAATGGCGGACACAATGTGTGTGGATAAAACAGAGGCCAGAGCCGTTGTCGGATGACTTTTTGTTCTCAATGTCGTCGAGTACAGAGAACAGATTATCGTACGCGTCGAGTCCAGAAAGCGACTTGGAAGTCAGTCCACCGCCGGCTCCGAGATTGGTCAAGTCATCTTCAGACCCTTCGATAGCAACCACTCAGGATAATATGGATCGAGATGATGATATGAACCACATGGCTGATGCTGTGCCTCCGCCCTATACGGTTGGTATTCATCTCTTTGATATCATGGACTGAATTTTTTTATTAAGTATTATTTTGATCTATTATATTATATTAAGTATTATTTGGATTTTCTCAAGTTTTAATGACTCTAAAATTACATGTCTAATTTACGTTATATTTAAAGTTACATGACAACATCAATTACATACCTACTTCAGTAGATGTTCGGTTATAATGTAAGCCTATTTTTAAATTATAAATCACATCAACTTGCTCCCTCATTTACATGCTTTCTGTAATGTTTTGTTTTATGGGAATTAAATGTTTGGGTCTCACTATAAGAAAAATGTTGAGTAATGTTTATAGGTATTGTATATATATAGGCTTTAGAGCCACTGACGCCTTAAGCAAGAATATTGTGGCGCCCACATAAGAAAATCAAAGTCGAGCTTTTTTTGCTCGAAAAATTCTTTGCTCAACCAGTGGGAACGTTTATTAAATTCAAATTCAAAATAATTTATTAATATAGGTATCACTGATACACTTATGCACGTCATTTTTTTGGCTTTTCGGAAAGGAAGCTGTCGTGGAGGAGAAGAAAAGCCTAAAGAAACTCCTCGGCACATCTTTTAAAATAATGAAAAGTTACATAATATGGCCTTACCTACGCGGAACTGGATGCGGCACTAATTTCCAGGCGTCTTTGTCATTAATATATTCATTTATTAAGAATTTTGTTTTCCTTCTTTTTTGCTCCTCACCCCAAATGTGGCGCCCCTCCAAATTTGGCGCCCTAGGCCGTCGTATAACCTTGCCCCCCCTAAAGCCGGCTCTGGGTATAGTTGTAGATAGGTATAGTTAAATAATCTTCAACTCGTAAGCAGTTAATAACCAACAATGTTGAGAGATTAGTATTGGTTATTGCACTAACATATTAAATCCGAATACAGCAGGGTGGATACGACAGCAAGTACGGGTTCTCGGCGAACACCAACGGGCCGTCCAACAATGGAGTCGTTCACCAGAACCATGGCATGGGGCAGTCCAATGAAGCGCCCCCGTACCAGTGCAACCCCATGACTCATTCGCCCCCACATTCACCTTTATATGGAACTGGTAAATATGTCTTAAATGTAGCTTATTTATTTATTTAAACTTTATTATACCTAACACAGATGGTATAAAAACCGAGTTTAATGCTGATTCGAGAACATTCTCCGTCAGCCAACCTTGGGGCAAACATAGAGTAGTTTAATACTTGGTAATACAGTCTCGTACGTAGAGTACATAATATAGTTCCTACATACATATTGTTAGATTAAAAAAGTATTTGCTTGCTTGCAAAGGATCTAATAGTAAGGTTATTGTAAGGGCAACAAAAGGATTTAAGATCTCGACTAATCGACGACGAACTACGATAAAACATTGTACACGACCTAGTCAAATTTCAAAAAACCGTCGTTAACTAAGGCTTATCTAGTAGACAAGCTAAATCGGTAGTATAAGTAGCAGTTAGTGACTCTGAGTTGGAGCGTAAGAGTGTGTAGCCTTATTATCCCAGCCTTATTCCCAGCGAGGTGGAAATTTGAATGATGAGTTTGAATTTCTGTTCTGGATGTGAGTGTCCTTGTCTTGTGTGTTGTCCATGGCACCCACGACACAGGGAATCCTAGTGTGGGGGTATGAGTGTGAAGAGTTATTTATTTTATTTATTTATTTATTATCAGTTCCGGAGCTCCCACCTCGGACTGGTGGCACGACGGTGACCCGGCCGCCCGGCGGGGTGTTGCTGCCCGCGCCCCCTCCCGGCCGGCCGCCGCACTCGCTCCGGCATAACCCTCAAGTAAGTATTTAAATTTCTCGGAAATAGAATTTAGATTTTGGTCGTATTTGTGCTGCCTTAATCTGACCTCAATTCCATACCCACAGAATAGGATACCGGCTTGTTAGGGCTTCGCGTAAGGATTATATTATCAATATTATACATATTATTATTAAGTCATTAATACTTAGTGTATACCCGGCGTGTGCTATTAAAATGTGCCTGATGCATTGTTTTAGTGGTCTCAAATCATCTTCACATTAGCCTTTCAAATGAAATCATTTTGGGGCACATCGGTTGGGTGGTTACAAAGTCTTAAAGACATCCGTGCAAAAGAAATTGTGTTATATATTATATCTGTATTATTGATTAAACTAATTAATTCCACTATAAGGTCCTACTAACCGTACATCATTCCAGTCCCGACCCAGCGCACAGGAGCGACTGTTCGGCGCGGGCAAGGAGAGCGGGGGCGAGGAGACGGCGACGTACACCGCGCGCCCCACCAGCATGGTCCTCACCCCCACCCAGGGGTCCTTGGACCGACATCGGCACGCTGCCAACACTGTAAGTGGAACGTTGATAGAACAAGGTATGACGTAATGATTACGATGCAGGACTGTGGTACGGGTTCGATTCCCAGTGTGGTGGAATTTTTATATTTTTTAAAATATTTATGTTTTTTAATTTTTGTTTCTACCGAATAGGCTCAAAAACTACAGGTCTGATTAAAAAAATCTGAGTAACATGGGCTAGGTATATTTAAAAAAATGTGTTAAACAATAATGAATTCATTGAATTAAAGAATTTTACTCTAATTAACTTAACCACATTGAACTTTCACGACTGAAACTTTTATTTATTTATTTATTTAATCTTTATTGACCACAATACAGGATTAAGGTACAAATGGCGAGCTTAATGCATTATGCATTCTCTGCCAGCTAACCATTAGGCCAAACACACGAAGTTAAGTTTTTTTCTAAGTTATTACTGAAGTCGCAAATAAAACGGGCAGAGTTTCGACAAGGTCTTTTAATCACAACAGAATGATACAGAAAATGGCTGGCATTGGCTTATATTAACACACCCCCACTTTGTCTTGGCGGTTGGGGGGGGGGCTAATATTGCGGCTTGAATGGCTGGCCCTGCTGGCAGGTCTGATTGGCTGGCGTAGAACTGACGTCACATCCGTAACAAAGTTAAGTAAAATTTTTCGACAAACTTATAAGTGTTGTATGTGTATATAGCAGAGTTCATACGACGGTACGACGTATGACTACGGCGGGGGCGGCGCGGGGGGCGCGGGGGGCGTGGGCTGTCGACTGCCGCCAAACGCTCCCGACGACCTTAAAGTGGCTCCGCCTTCCATGTAAGTGGTTTTTTAAAGTAACGAATCAATAACACATAATATAAATATAATCAACAACAAATAAAAAAAGTAACAAATTTTAAGGAAGTAATGATGTGGTGACAAAAAGCTGTAACGTTGTCATGTAACGTTTTTTCGTCACGGCTTTATGAGTCATCAACAACGAATGGTTAAAGTTGGAGGTAAAATGAAATGAAATGAAAATACTTTAATTGCATTTAACAAAGATACAATAGGTTATAGGGGTGAGGTTGAGATTAAAGTGAAGTAGGGTTATAATGATACGAAGTAAAATAGTTTCACCTCATAATAATATGTGTGTACAATAATACGCGCACACTGTTAAAAACAGTCAGGTACGGTTAAAATAAAACTGTGTTTACTTCCACCGACTGAGTTCATTTCAACTGTGGCTTACAATTATTTCCAATTATAACTGTTTGTCTACCTCTGAGGAGATAAGATAATAAGATGAAATCTAATTAACACAGAAAAATGGAGCCCCCACCACCTCCGAATCCTTCAGCAATGTCGTCGCAGAGCGCGCACAGCCCGCATAACGCCCACAACGTCCAAAACGCGCACAACGCGCAAAACGCTCACAACGTCCAGAACGCTCACAACGCGCAGACGCATAACGCGCACAGCCCGCAACGAAATTCCAACTCGCATGAACATAACTCATTGGATTCCCTCTACCGAGCGCAGGATAACAATTACAGGTAAATATGTAATGAATTTTGTACTAATAAATAAATAATTAATTAGTGTTTCGGTCGTAGAATCGGAGAGTCAGTAATATTAGCAGTCCAGCTATAATATCAAATCAAATCAGTTATTCATCATCAATAATATGTTTACATAAATATCTACATGGTGTTGGGTATTACATTTTTATAGTATGTTAATCAAAGTAATTGATCTACAGTTGCCTAAACTGGGCGTAAGCCTGTAATATAGGCAACTGAACTTTCCCAAGGGGTATCAGTTTACTATAATAAATAGCTTTTGATATTTAAAATTTAACTTAACAAAGAACAGTTTAACACTTTAAGTTACCAAAAAACAACAAAAAGCGAAAATCTGCAACTTGGTATGAGAACATTATCACTTTGGTAATGATTTGGAGATACAATACAATACAATATTCTTTATTGTGCACACTAGAAGTACATAAAATATTACAATTTTAGTATTATTAGACACAATAGGCGGTCTTATCGCTGTAATAGCGATTTCTACCAGACAACCTAAGGGTAGAGGGTGGCCTAATGATTTTCGTGATGGCTCCTTTAATTATATGTATGCGTAACAATTTTGTAATCATCGTCATATCTCTAATTGATTGATGATTTGAATATTACAATTAGTGAAGTCACGTTACCGCAACTAATAAAATTTTACAGAAACACTTTAATTTGTTCTGAAACAGTGTTCACAAACAATAGGGATGTTGACACTAACTGTAAATTAATATAAATTTATGTTTAAAGTATTAAGGGTAACATTCAAAAACCTATAATATTATTCTTTTGTCGTAATCAATCCCAATAAATTAAATATAATTAATTTAAAATGTTAAAAATAGTTCTCACTGTCACGTAACCTCGAACGCCATTTTGAGCTTATGACGTCATTGCTAGTATTTTATATGGAAGTTCAACAAACTTCAGTAGGCCCATAGTACTGAATATAGTTTAGTGACGTCACATGACGTTTTGGTGGGAAATTTGATAATGATTTTTATTTATCAATTTTTGTTTTTAAATTGAAGATTATTATTTTCATAATATTTGTTTCGTAAATATTAAGGTTCTATCTATACAATAAAATTGAATCCTAAAATTAGTCAACATCCCAATTGTTTCTTATTGAACACATCGCTTTATGCAACGCCTTGACATCCAGGAGTAAAACATACGTTCCTTCTCAGATCGACGGACAACTACCGTAGTCCGCAGCGTCCGGTGAACGGGACCGGTCCACACACGCCGCTGCACGCGCGCGGGCCTTCCCTCCCCAACGTGCCCACTAACGACCATGCTAAATACAGGTGTGTATTGCCATTGGAGCGGCTTAAGTCTGATTTACACGTATTAAGTATTTAAGTAGATAAGTAAATTTTAACTAAATTTGAACTAAAAGTTACTAAATTGTCTGTTTACACGTATTAATTTACTTAAAATTTAGTTATCTACTTAACTACTTAATACATGTAAATCGGACTTTAGTGCCATTCATTAATTTTATTAAACTCAAGGGTCTTGAAGGGAGGGCTCCTCAAAATCTCTAGGAGGGGGGAGGTGGTAAAGCCGTTCTTACGTAAGAAATTTACAAGTTTAAATACTAATAATAAAGACTAAAAGTCGTTGATTTACGTTAAATTATAAGTTTTAGTCCAATTGATCCTGTTCTAAAACCACGTAAAATCTTACGTAAGGAGGGGGAGTCCGAGAAATCTTATGTGCTCTTACATGGGCTAGGGGGGGTCAAAAATGTCAAAAATTTTCCTTACGTAATTAATAAATGGCCCCTTATCAGTATTGAGGCGGCTTAGAATACTAACTCCGATCCCTCGCTGGATGGATGTGGTAAGAGGCGACTAAATCCGGCCCGCTCATGGTAGGTACCCTTGGAGGGATTTGTAACATTGATTTTAATTTTATTAATTAATACCATTATTGCTATTATTATTACTCCATGGGGTTCGCCTGGATAGCTACCACCCTCGAGC
Organism: Thymelicus lineola; assembly: GCA_963932265.1. Lineage (NCBI taxonomy): Eukaryota > Metazoa > Arthropoda > Insecta > Lepidoptera > Hesperiidae > Thymelicus > Thymelicus lineola. Next base: position 9,392,605 of record OZ010701.1, read on the forward strand.
ATGAGTCAGCCGCCAAACGACTCGTCGTGTTCCGGCTGGGGGCTTGAAAGCCAGTTCTTTCTTTCTTTTTCTTCTCTTTGTTGGATTCAATGAATCACTGATGCCTTTGGTGTCGATGCCCATGGGTGACGATTGCCACTTACTATCAGGTGAATCGTCAGCTCGTTTGCCTGATATTTCCATTAAAAATCCTTAAATCCCCACTGAGAAGTCTACACAAAGTCCCATAGTATTTCAGGAAAACAATCTGTAAATCCCCAACAATAGAGCATTCTTAGAGAGTATTTTGATAGAACCAACGTGGCTTAGTAATTCCATGGTTATTCACTATGCCATTTTGATTCTATCAAAATAATTAATTTAAACTGTTCTGAAACAAAAGTCAGTATTGCAAAAACATAGCTAGGTTGTTTTGGCTGTCATGGCCATCAGGATGTCACATCTTTTTCTTAAAATTAAATAAATGCTTGACCACAATCCAACCTGATGGTAAGTGGAAATGCAGCCTAAGGTGATTAGCACTAACTTACCAAAAGCCTATTTACTCTTTTACGAAGACATACAACGTCACACATACATACATACACATACTTATCAAATATACTTCCCCCCAGCGCCCGCACCAACTCAGCGTCGCAAGCAGACTATTCGGGGCGGCCGGGGGCGCCGCCCTACAAGCCGGTGCCGCCCCCCAAGCCGAAGCACTACCGCCCCCCCGATGCACACATGCAGCCTCAACATCCTCAGCAGCAACATGTTAACAGGAATGGAGTAAGTCTTATTACTGTTATCCTCTATCCTATAGTACTGAAAAGAAAGTCTTCGAAAAGCCTATATTAAAATCGCCATGTGAATCATATTTAAGAATTTGTCTAAATTCCTCATCGAACCTATCATCAGGACTGAATTTTGATAAATATGAGACCAATCTGGAAGACTGGAAGAATCTTTTAATTTTTTTAACTTAAAAAAAGGGATTCTAAATACTATTGTGTTATTATTGAAATGTTTGTAACATCAGAAATCCATTATTCATAAACCGATTTGGATTTTTTTAATTTCAAGCAATTTTAGTTTCACCAAAAATAGGTAAAACCATCTCAATCACATAATTATTAAGCTAACCTAAGTACCCTAACCCATGTATATGTTTAGCAGGCCATGGATCCGAACGGGTCGCCGGCGCGTGGGCAACCCGGCCCACAGTACTCTCACGCCCACGCCCACTCGCAGCCCGCCAGGCCCCACCATCACGCCTATCCTCAGGTAACCATCACACATGGACATTCGACGATTGAATGAAAACTGACTGTAATTACCTCACTCAGAGTCACTTAACGGTTACTTAAATCGCCCCTAAGTAAAGAATCACAATACAAGTTCTGGACTGAGGACGGTGCCGGATTAAGCAAGCGCGGGGCCCGTAGCAAATTCTTTCAAAGAGCCCTTGATATACTATGGGTTCTTAAGCTTAACATAGTAAAAAACAATTCAGTACTCAATACTAATATGTTTATTTGCCATCTACAAGTTACATCTTAATAAGTTTCTCAAAAAATTATGCTCAGGCAGTGATGAGTGGGTTTAAATATGCGGGGCCCCCTTTCGCGAGGGGCCCGTAGCAATTGTTACTCTTGCTAGTGGTTGATCCGGCTCTGACTGAGGAGCGATTTAAGTAATCGTTAAGTGACTCTTGAGTGCGGCTGTAAGTATAATTTTTAAACGGCTTAATTTAGCTTACTCTGTGTGGGTCTAATGTTGTTTAACCAAGAAACGAGATATCTTGATTTTCTTCCACCGAAATTCAATAAGAAAAAACAAGAAAGAAGAAATTTAATAACAACAATTTCTTATAAATATGTATAATCTATTTAGTCACCATGTGTGTATTTAGTCATATGTAACTGTGTATAGTAAATTTTTTTTAAAGTGTTTTTATCGTAATTTGTAATTTAAATTTACGGCTGATACAAAATGAAATTAATTTAAATACAAGTAATCATTTATTACCACAAGTAATTTCTGTTTAATATATATTTTTTAACTAATTTAAATTAATATTTCAATAAAAAGTACTGCCAAGATTGTTTACCAAATGTGTCGTCTAAAAAAATGTGCTATTTCGAGGCTTGAAAGGAAACATTGACTAAGCGACATTGAGATAACTTTACAGGAGAGCAGATTAAAGTTGGAATTTTTAGAAAAAAAAAAACATATTTTTTTGTAAACCTCCTACCAACGTTATTCTTACTGTTTTGGAAGCCTTATTTTATCATCTATATTGTGGCATAATATACAAAACTTTTCTAAAAATTCCTAGTTAGCTAGTTCCTAGTCGCTTAGTCAATATTTCCTTTCAAACGTCGATTTGTATGTATGTATGTATGCATGTTTCTATATATGTATGTATGTATGTTCCAGCAACAGGTATACGGCGGCGGGATGGGCCCGCAGTCGCCGCCGTACTCGGGGCCGCCGCCACACCACCGCGCCATCAACCTGCCCCACAACCCGCATCTCATAGGTCAGTCTGTTCTTCCATTATGTCATTATGTCTCAGCCAGTGCCAGCTCCAAAATCTGGATTAAAGTACATTATTCCATGAAAAAACATGAGAGGTGTCAAGGGACACCCGGATGGAACGAAGTTCCTTTCGATTTAAGTATTGTTGAATCACGCTAGTAGCGCCATCTCTGTAAAACTCTCTGAATCACTTCAAAAAAAGTGTCGTCATTCGTAAGAATCAAAAAGTGTCGTATTTTTCCGTCTAGCCCCATTTCACAACGCGCGATAAGGAACTTCGTTCCAATACCGTAGATTCTTAGAATACGGTAGATTGTATGAGATTTGAGATTTTTTTCCTACTGAAATCAAATTTTTATGTGGGACAAAATACGGTAAAATGTACTAAAATAAAGATTGGAAATGAATACGGTAGAACTACCGTAATTATGTGGTACCTGGTAACACTGGTCCCAGTTACATGGTCGATGGTCGACCAATGAGCCTAACTCTATGATTTATTACCATATAATGACTATGCAAGTGTGGCCAACGGTAAGCGCGCTAAAAGGGGCGTGGTAATGTCAATGCCATTACACGTTAAATGATGACTCAGGTAGCGGTTACTTCACCACATTAAAAGGATTTTAATTCCGTTGGCCACATCGCGCCAAGTGAGGCGCATTCCGACGCAGCTCTTCTTAATCTTAATTTATAAGAAACAACTTAGGTATTATATATTCAAGCAAAATAGTAATATATACGATCATCTAACGAGAAATAGGCATAACCTGGTTGTTTCCTCGTATCGCTTGCGTAAGGTGGCAGCTATCTTTTATAGGGCTCGGTGTACGCTTTTACAATAAGATACCCAAGCCAATTCGTGATCTACCAACTGAAACGTTCAAGAGGCATGTGAAAGCACAGCTTGTAGTAAAAGCTACTACAGTATAGACGATTATATAAATGTCAAGAATGCCTGGAAATAGATGTATCGATTCCAGTCCCGTGTAGGTTAGAATCATATTTTGTAATATGTACCTCTGTTTTATTTTAAAAGATGTGCTAAGGAAACTCCTTACGGCTTTTTTTCTCCTCCATGACAAAGCACCCTTCCGAAAAGCTGGTAGATTAAAAAACATGACGTGCATAAGTGTATCAATGACATGAATAAAGAATTTTGATTTTTTTTTAATTTTTAAACCCTTAGATTTAGTTGGAGCACTGGATATTAGGCAATATTGCTGTAGAGAAACTGTCTTAATATCTTTCTGTCTTCCGGCAATTTCAGGCACCTTTATAAAGACCATTACCTTTCAGATTTAGCTGGCAGCCGAGAGCAGCGCGGCTCAGCGTTCGAGCTTTACCGGAAACCTCAACACATGCACAACTTAAGGTAACTTCACATAACTCTCGCCACCGACCGTCACTGCTCCTCTGAAGCCTCTCTTCTAATTCGCAAAACAACTTTTCCATTATCTCTTAAAGAAAAGTATCAGTCAATTTGTCTAAGTAAATGCATGTTCAAAGCCGCGTCTCTAAGAATTCCCTTCGCAGAAGTATACGAACCTCAACCCTGTACAATTTGCTCTAACATGCAAACACCGCTTCACAACGACTAACATGTCTTGTCGGGACACAGTATTAGTGTGGTATCGTATGTGGTATAAACATTTATAAATACCCTATATATTTTGTAACATATATCTCTGTATCTGGGCGTAAGTTTTGAGTTGTTTGAATAACATTTTGTAAATTACAGATATAAAAGTATTTAGATTTGTTTGCATTCAAAGATCAATTGGCAGTGCGTGTCTGCATTTTAGTGCAACTTGTTGATTTCATAAGCATATTGAACTAACTTGTCCGTCTCTTTTCCTCTTCATCGTCTCTTTCATTCCTACATCTTCTCCGGTTAATCTATATCATTATCATGCACATCTAATCCATATGTGTAAATGTCATTTCCTCATATTTCACTAAGATAATATGATTGCAGTAAAAAAATCATTCTTTTTAAATTCATTCTATCTGGACATTTATTTCAATATGCTTTCGCAGAATCACGAAATTCATCTCCTGAAATTTTTCATTTTAGTCCAGGACATTTCAGAGTTTTCAATATACTATTCCAGATGTCAACATAACACTTGTACAATATATTGAACAGTCTGAGATGTCCTCGTGTTGATCATTGAGTAACTAAGTGGGTGTTTGGTTGTGGGTTTCCGCAGCTCCGACGCCATGAACTCAAGCGTGGAACCCGACGAAACGTTCTCGCCAAAGACTAAAAAGAAATTATCGAAAAAGCCGTCGTTCATTAAAAACGCCGTCCTGGACTTGTTCCGATCGAAATCGAAAAACTCGAAGGTATCTCGGCAGAAGTCACTGTGCGATAGTGACATGCAGCAGAGATACGCCAATCAGATGCCCATGTTGAGGCGAGAGAAGTCTGACCTCAGTGACATGACCGTGCACATGAGGAATACGCAGATAAGGAACCAAATGCTGCAACGCAGCAATTCGTCTTGCGAGAAACCGGTTCTCAAACCGATCCTCAAGCGACAGAGCTCGTTCTGCGACGATAGAAACGGCTCCATATGTACAGTTAGAGATTACGAAGCCAAACCAGTTGTTAGGAACCTAAGAAGGCAGAATTCCATGTGTGAAATGGAAACCGAACCCAAAGTTACCCCCTTACTACGTAGACAGAATTCCCTCATAGAGTATAATAGAAGAGGCATTTACGGCCAAAGCTTTAATATGATTACCAAAATAGACCCCATCTACCAAAGACAGCAACAAATCAAACATGAACCGTTTTACCCCACTCAACCGCTACCTCCAGAACCTGTGTACCAAAGTAAAGAACACTTAGTGTACGACCCTATTCCTAAACCGAGAAGAACTTACGCTTCTCTATATGATACCTCAAGTGAAAATCCTTACGCCACCAGGTCAGAAGTATCTAACCAAAGTTTCGAAAATCCTTATGGCAACCGAGAGACTGTGGCGATGCCGCTTTTGGACCCGCCGTACGCCACTAGAGCTGAAGTTATGCATGAAAATCCATATGCTTCTCGAAGCGAGGTAACAGAAAATATTATAAAGCAAGATGTAGGTAAGCATTCCGAGTTGTTATACTATGAATCGCCATATTCTAGTAAAGAACAGATGTTGCGACAAAGAATGACTTCAGAAAATCCATATGCGACTAAGGAAGAAATGTTGCGTCAAAGGTTTTCAGAATCGCCTTATAATACGAAGGAAGAAATGCTAAAACAGAGAATTGAAAGTTCTTTTACTACAAAGGAACCTATTTATGGAAAAAGAACATATGAACCACCACAAAGTACATCTTGGTCGGAAGGTACATTCGCAGTAAGACCCGATAGAAGGTTACAGACACCGGTAAACTTCCCCGGACGCGTCTCACCAATGAGCAAATGCATGAGCGAGCCCCCATACATTAGTAGAACCGAAATGATGGCAAGGATAGGACAAAATGATCCGTTATGTAGCACACGTTCTGAAGTCAAATCGAGCTGTTCAGATCAATACAGCAGTCGTGTGGAGATTACAGATGTGGTGTCGCAACCAGTTAGGCCAGCTTCGGCTGAATGCACCTATGTTTCTAAACAAGAGATTATGTCACAAAAAGCTGCAATGCTAGCAAGTAAAGATTCTTCATATGGTGTAAAATTAGAAGAGAAGCTGGAGATAATAAAACAAAGGAACCAAGCAAAAAAAGACATGATTTATCAAACCAGAAAAGAAGCAAATGAGAGTGATTCTATGAAAGTTAGGGAACCACTTTATGTTTCAAAACGTGAACTAAAAGATAGCGTGATATATGAATCACAACAAGAAACGAAGGATCCACAATTACAACCTGTTGTTCAAGATGGTAGTGCTAGAAGCAGTCCATATGAACTGAGCGATGCAAACCATTTGTCCAGGCGTGAGCCTGTTTACCAAACAAAGGTCGAAGCTCAAGGTAGTTCTGAATTTGAAAAATTCCAGGAGATTGATTTTTCAAAATTACGACTTACTGACCAGTCTAAGCTTGATGCGGAAAAAGAGAAAGCTCAAAAATCTTTAGAGACAGCTGTTCTGAAAGGCGAACCTATGTATGCTCCAAGATTACATGGAAAAGGCGACCACATATCAAATGTCTTGAAAGCCACGGCATCGCCGGTCCCATATGAATCGACAACATCAATGGAAACACATTATGCTTCTGAATGTAGCATGAATTTTGAGAACAAGCCACAGAGTACACCATACACATCACAAGACTTACAAGAGCGAACAAAAACTAATAGGACTGTGACGTTTTGTGAAAAGATCGTGGAAAAAAGCCCTGAAAGTAGCCAGGACAATTCCGAAAATATGTCAGGTAGCCGAAACGAGACAACAGTTATTAATAATGATACTACTGTTATTCAAGCTTCAGAAACAAAGGATGAAGAACTCAAAAACGAAGTTGAGCCTGACAGTCCGCATACAACATGGGGAATTTTTGATAGTGAAGGAGGGGTTTTAGAAGATAGGCAATGGGGTGTATCCCTTATTATTCCACCAAAGGCTATCGCTCCAGGAATCAAGCAAAAAATCTACTTTACGGTGTCAGACCCGAGACTAAGCCAGCGCGTGGGGGGACCTCCGATCGATATGGACAACGGTAATGCTTTTGTAATGGAGCACGCGATGATAGTAGCATTGTAGACTGCACTTACTAATTGGCATTAACGTTTGCGAATGGATTGGGATTACAAAAAACTAGATAAATGCAAAGAATGGGATTTTTAATACTCAAATGTTTTGTTGTGACGTTTGATTTGTTTCCAGTGTTAGACTTTTTTTATAATTACCCGTATGAACCTTTATTGCATGATATATGTTAATGTTATGCATGCGATTGGAGTTTTGCATAATCTGTGATGATATTCGATATTGCATTAGTAGTTAATAGTATTAAGGATTCAGTAGATTCCGAGGCATCCATCTTATAAATCATGTTTACAACATCCTGACCATATTCAAAATTATAGTCTAGTTTATAATCAAATTGTTCACATAAAGCATGAATCAATTTAATAATAGTTTCAGTCCACAAACTTCACTTAAGTTCATCACGTTCATTAGTGGCATTATTACTAACAGGAGGCACTTTATGATATTTTGTGTTTATATTTGCGCAGTTTCCTCCACACAATACACTCGTACTTAGAGATAGAGGAAAGAAGACGCCTGCAACGACTGTGCTACATTCAGCCGACCGTGTGATCGTATGTTTTACAAAATTGACTGTATTTGTGCACTGTAAATTATGTGCAAATGTGATGTGTTCCATCTTCGTTCTTAGTCCTTTTCAAAGTAAATGTTTTTCACTGTGTTTAGCTTGTTCAGTGTCTTTAGTGCGTCTTTAATTTAGAATCAAAAAATACGTCTACCTTTCCTCAGCTTCAATATGGTGAATGGTTTGTTCTTTATAATTTGTTTAGCTTTTTGGTTCTTGTGTTCATCGCTTTGCTTGTTTAACATTGTGCGTTTAACGATGTGTTGCGATATGTGTTTGTGTGTTGAGTTCAATTTCCTTTTCCCCCGTCCTTTTTCTTATTTTACTTTACTTTCTTTTGATGTATTGTTTTGCATTACAATAATTTCATGCTTTTTAATTTTTTTGATCATATTATTATTCCAAATTACATTTCTTTACTTGGCTTTAAGTATATCCATTACTTAAATGTATAAAATTGTGCTATAATATGATCTTAATTTTTGAAATAATTCCATTTTAATAGTAAAATTACGATTAGTATAAGTAGTTACATTAAATGAACCAAGTGTAATTTCTAAAACTGCTACATATTGATCATAGGATTTTTGAAGATCACATAATGAATTGAAAAAAAATAAAGTTTTTACAAAATTGTTAATAGATGTTTCTTTGCAAACAAATTCTACCTCATATTCTAATTTTTATTTATTAATGGCAGGTGAAGCGATGTTATCCCCACTAGTGATGTGCGGGCCCCAAGGCCTCGTGTTCCTGAGACCCGTGACGCTGCGCCTGCCACACTGCGCCAACGCGGTGCCCTCTTTGGGCCTCACCATCAAAGCAACCGATACGGAGGCACATCTGAGTACAGATTGGGACCAAATACACCTCCCTGCGACGACCACTCTTAATACTGTTGCTGTTAAAGTTGACCATTTTTGATTATCCATTTTAGAATTGATAATGAATTTTAATGGTTGCAATAGCCACTTCAAGAAAGTCTTAAAAATATATTCGATAGGAGATCTTAAGGTTACCCTACTCAAAGTCATGAGTGAAATGAAAATAGTTGGACACTCTGTACAATCCATAAAAAGTACCTATATTATTACGAGTCTAAATTCTAGGGATATTTGATTATATCATCGTGTAGTGCATATGTATTCTATAATTTGATTCATTATGTATAGTGAACATTTTTTATAATTTTATTTCTTGTTCAAGCTCATTAAATTTTTGAATATTTTTTAGTTTAACTATTTATATTTTTTCACCAATAAGTAGGTATAATTTTACATCAATATGAACTGTACCTATTAATAAGAAAGAGTTACAAAAATAATCAAGTATATGTACAAAATTTAAGATTGGGAGTTATTTCTCAAAAGAACATTGATGTCGTGTATTTGCCTTTTCACTTGTAACTTTCAATAAAATAAACAAGGTTTAATGAAAATAGATTCATTAGTGAAATAATAGTATAATTGGGAAGTTTTTAAAATTAACTTTAAAGTTAAAATTAACGATATCTGTAGTTAAATTGTTTATGTTTTGGCATAGTCTATGATAATAAAAATGGTCAGTTTTCCAGCAACCTCATTAACAAAATTATAATAATATAAAAAATGTATCGTTAGGTCATTGTTTAGTCAATACCGAGAGCCGATCCTCATAATTGTTATATATTTTTTTATATTTTAAGTTTGTCAGCGATGCACATTACTTACTCTGTGGTCAGTTACGGCTTGGCCGAATTATTAGAAGTGTTTGTTAAAATAAAAATAAAATTGTATTTGTTTAAGCTGTGACGATTTTAACGAGGAATAATTTTGTGTTAGCGATTACATTTGGTCTCGTCAGGTTAAAGTTTTGGTCTTTGATACGACGTATTTCTCCTGAAAGGGACATTGAAAATTGCTACCTGACAAAAGTTTTAACTGTATCCCACAGGAGACAACGACTTTCAAAGGTAATATGCATATTCCAGTGTCATTTACGATTAATTATCTGTTTCATTTATTTTTTATGAATTTTGGCAATTTTCCCACCTAATTTTACATTAATTTTGACAAGCTAGTGGTGCTAACCGAAGTTATGTAAGCGAATACCGACTTTGACTCAAGAATCTCTTCAGTTCGGTCATAAGGGTGATTACTTTTAGAAGGTATGAACATTGAAGTATAATGTCATAGAACAGACATCTTGAACAAAATGTGTGTCCCGCCCGGGAGGTTCTATTTTCAAAATTGAGACCCCGTTCTCCTTTCAAAATCGAGCGAATCCATTGAAGATTGAAGCCACGTGGCGCCAATGCATTGGGACATATATGGTGTTCGCGGTGTCGGTTTTATACGCTAGTAATAATACTTCAATGGGTATGAATGAAGAAATATTTTAGAGATAATGTTTTAATTACAATGTTAGTCAAGGGATGAATGTGTAATGTAATCAAGTATAGTAGTTTTTAAGCAATGCCTTACCACAACGTAGGTTATCCTTAGGAGTAAGTAATACTATGTTCATATTATTATGTAATGTTGATATTTAATTGCAATTTAACGTGTATTTTAGCAATAGAACTACATTGGAAAGTTTATTAAATGAATATTGGCTTGTTTATTTGTTTAGATCGGTTGAATGTACGGTAGCTAATTTTGTGACTTAACCATTGTCGTATGGCGTCATGGATTATAGTGAAATAATGAATCGTTAAGTTAATGTTCACGTGGCAAATGACATTGTATGTATATTAATTGTTACTAGTAACATTGAATTTACCTTTGACTCGACTATTAAATTTTATATGAAACTCAAATGTTTTGTTTTGCTGTTTAATTCTATAAATCATTATTGCTATTTATTTAAATCAAAAATACACACAACACGCGCAGGTCACGTACACACACGCACACACAAACGCACATACACACACATACACACACACACATACAAGTACACACACATACACACACACACGTACACACACACACACACACACACATACACTCATACACATTTAAATTCGCCTGAATGCTTAACGACTGATATCCACAGCTGTTATACATATATACGTATTCCCGGTGTTTGTATGATTGTCATAATACCCGTATAAATGAATTTTAATCGAATTTTGGTAGTGCCACTACCGAAAATTCACCAACTCAGGCATATATGTGCGAACGTAGATATATTTTAGCAATATATTTTTGAATAGTTTAAAAATCGAATCATAATAGAGTGTTCGCTAAAACGGTTTGGGAGTTGTACGATCATCACTACAAATTAGACATCAAAAGATTTGGTATATCATACTTACATCTAGTTAGCTACCATGCAGCGGTCTTGGACGTTTGGACTTGATCTTCTAGTGCGCGAGAATACTTAACGGTCACTCATCGACTTACAGTTTCTCTATTATTGCACGGGGTCATCTCGAGACTCAAGTCACTATTTAGGTCACGAAAAAGCGTGACTTCTAAGTGTGGGTTTTGGTCATTCAGCTATAAAATAATGTATGATACCGTGGTATATTTCTATTAGTATTATTATTGCAAGATGTTTAGCACTTCACTAGTTAAGTACCTACTCAGACTGACTCAGAGTTTGAATAATATAAAATACGAGTACATACTACTAAAGTTGCAGTTAAAGGAAAATTGTGTTTATGTCTTAAACACACAATTATAATATTTATAGTGATATCTAAAGGAAAATTAAGTAGAGCTACCTTCACTGCATGTATCTGCATTTAGTGGCACGACGAATAAAGACAATTCCTTCTCTTATCACAAGTTGGTGACACGACGAGGAAGAAGCGCTACGCTCTGGTCCAAACTTTATGCCCGTGCCATAAATATCGACAATTTTACGCACCGCTAATCCTAAGTACCCATTATTCCTACTTTCGATTTCTTACAGCGTCTGAAGCATATTTCTGCGCTGAAAGGTAATGTAATTTTATAGATATAAAACAGGTTGTAATGTTACTTAAAATATCAACGCATTTAAATCAGATTTGATGTCAGATATTGTAAATAAGTATATGATGAGGTGTACAATGATTTAATTTCGCGGCGGAATAATTATGCAATCAAATCTACTCCACCCCTGCAGTATATCCAAAACTCGTAGATAAAATCACTTGTTAGCCACCGTAAAAGTTTATGAATTCATTCTTTATGTCACTGCGACGGTTTTGCAAGTCGTGCATTGGAACGCGAACAACCTTACAGAAAAAGTTCTCTCGACTTTAAAATCATAGACGTAACGACTAAATTTGTGTGCTTATTTGATATTACCAACATTGTCAGCGACAATTTATGGGTACACATCTGAGTTGGAGATAGGTAGCGATCTTCTTCAAGTGATGAAATGCGTCTTGCATGAAAGCTAATTGGGTCCTAATGTTATGTTTTAGTACAGTTCTGGTTTTGAAATGACCGTTAAGTTATCCTGTGGAATTGAAGCGTTGAGCAGTCGATGTAACTAGAACAAGTAATGCATTTGATTGATTGAATTTGCTTGTTTGGTTAGATAGGTACCATCGTCCTGTTTGAGTAAGCAGTCAAACGACTTATAGTGTTCCGGCTGGGAGCTAGAGAGCAATTTCTTTTTTAACCGACTTCAAAAAAGGAGGAGGTTCTAAATTCGACTGTATTTTTTATGTTTGTTACCTTAGATCTTTCGACTGGGTGAACCGATTTTGATGATTCTTTTTTAATTGAAAGCTGCTGCTTGTCATGTGGTCCCAATTAAATTTGAGCGAGATCTAACGAGTATTTTTTGAGTTATCCCGTTTGAGTTTTTGAATTGAGTTAGAATTTTGAAGACGGCAGTTTTTGTCAAGAATTATATTGCTTAAAAAACAAACTGTAAAGTTAAAATTTTTTTTACTGTTTACTTTTTGAACAGGCGCGCCTGTTTCGCCTAGGCGAGGCATTAGTGATGCCTTTGGTGTTACAATCAGGTGGCTCGTCTGGTCGTTTGTCGACTATTCTCGTATGTAAAAAACCCGCCTGCTATTCAAAAAGTATACCTACTTACATACACTTATGTTTTTGAAATCCTTATGGTAAGTTCTTTAATTTGATACCCATATCGCATTATTCAATTTATTTTTTGATACTTCAAACAACGGCATCTCACAGCCACCATATTTGTTTTTTTAATTTTAGTTATCTAAGAACACTTGGGTTATCAAGACGAATCTAACGATATCCTAATTATAAATATCAGTTCATCGGTTTGGAAGATACGAAGTAATAAAGAATATTACACACATACATAAAAGATATGCGCGAAAAATTGTCAAAAATCCATAGCTGTCGTCTCCTATGCAATTAAACTATCTCTCTGCCATAGTTCATCTTCATAGGAGGTTCAGTAGCTTTTGAGATTTTTTCTTTAATCTGCACTTTGTATCCTTTGAAACGGACGTCAGTTATTTTCTTATGATAAGACATGCGATTTTTTCGTCATCATCCTTAAGTTACATATGAACGACCTCGAAATTGATGAATTCTTTATTACATAAGTGTGCACAAATGATGGTTTAATGCTATGTTGAAGGAGAAATAGGTCCGCGTGTCATAGGTGAGCTGTAATATGCGGTACGTGATGAGAATTGTACACTTTTGTTGCTATTTGGTTTACAAGCGCAGGCGAATTGTATTGTGAAATATATTATAATGTTGTATAGAAAGGGTTCAGGGGAAATTATCAAGTTTACTAAGAACAGCAATGGGATATAAGATATTGGACATAAGTATTATAAAAACCGATATTTATTATTAAATCAGTTTCGGCAAGGGATGGAAATCTGTAAATGTTTCAAAAATATTAGTTTTCGAACGCGAATAATACAAACTCAGTTCATCAATTATTAGCCGTGACGATCAATGAAATTAAGTCGAAATTATAATGTTATAGCGAGTAACTATTATATATATATCATACTAAAACGAGTAATTTGATGGTAATGAGCTTTACACAATCTCATCACTACACCACTAAAGATATGCATCTTAATACTTTTTTTAAAACCATAACTTATCAATAACCTTGCTTTTAATCTCTCCATTATTAAATGTTTTATCTTCCTCAGACAAAGTACTCCTAGATTTCAGAAATTCTTTTAATGCATAGAAATACAAACAGCCGGACAGGCCAACCGATGCCCCTATTGATAGCGAGGATTTTATCTAAACGTCATATAAAAAGTAAAAAAGTAAGTACATACCATCGTCAACCAACTTAATTATATCTTTTGTTCATGGCCCATGGGTGTAATGAACGAAATATAAATGGGATTTCTTTCTGAACACGCTTATGCTGACCATACACGATCAAGTGTACCAATTTGACCAGTTTGATCCTGTAGTTTACTCGCGATTTGTAGTGAGTCTTCGAGGACGTCCAGACGTCCATGGCCGGTAGTTTCTCTTCACTATCAGACGCCCGTGTGTCTGATTATTTAAAATGCTGGTATTTTAACAATCTTTGTTAAATTTAACTATGTGATGGTAAGGTATTTTTAGTGAAACCTTGAGAAGAAAACTAACTACGCGGCGCGGCGATATTATCGCCTATTATATACTTGTCAAGTTTGCAGCGGACTTGACGCGGCATCCAGTAAACTTGATGGTGTATGGCCACGGTATGGTTATCTGGCCATATAACTATCTCATGCAAACTGAATGCCGCATCAAGTCAAACTGCAAACTTGACAACTACACTTGATCGTGTATGGCCTCGTTTGAAGGATAGAATATTGCAATCATAAGCATGTCTTCTTCTCGGAGTCGTACGTCTTTATACGTATTATAGATATCGTCCACACATTGACGAGTTGTGTGGAGCTTTTGTTACCATTGTTGTGCGGGGTTCGAATCCCAGCGAGGTGGTTTGAATGATGTGTTCGAATTTCTGTTCTCGGTCTGGGTGTAGTGTCCTTGTCTTGTGTGTTGTCCATGGCACCCACGATAGGGAATTCTAGTGTGGGGCTGTGAGTGTGAAGAGTTATTCATTTATTTTATTTATTTATTGAGGTATACATTTTACATAGATATCTAATAGACATTACCGCGAAATCCTTTCTCGCAATTTAAGTTCATTGCTTACAGATTACTAATATTATACGAGTTTCAAGTTGCGACTGGCATTGGCTATTGAACGTCGATTGTCGCCGTGCGAGTTCAGAATGCGACAAAAAACGCAAACCACACCAGATATTGATCTATTGTTCAATTGTTCGCTCGGTGGGTAATCTTGTTCAATTAACATGTTTTGAAACGCTCGCTGATTAGCATTAGTCGTTTAAACCCGCTAAGGTCATTGCGATCCTTAATCTTAGGTTTAGTTTAAGTTAGGTGTTAAATTGGGGATTGAGAAATGTCAATATATTCGTTTGTTTAAGATATAAGTACCTACAATGTGACATGGGAAGAATTCAGTAGCGGCGTTAGGGTAGGGCGTGGTTGGGTGATTGCCCAGGGCGCCAGGTTTGAAGGGGCGCCGCAGGCAGTCATAACGGAACCCTTATAGTTTCGTCATATCTGTCCGTCCGTCCGTCTGCAGCATTGCGTCGAGACCCTTAGTGCTGGAAAGCTGTAACTTGGCATGGATTAACATATTTATTATTTTTGTATGAGTTTTAATTGCAGATAGGGGCGCCGTAGAAATCTCGCCCAGGGCGCTGGTAGTGCTAAGACAAGCACTGGATGAATTGTTAAATTATTCAGGTGAAAATTGTGGAAAATTTGTAATCATAAAAATAAGTATGGTGTATAAAAATAATGTGCTAGAAAATAGTACAACTTTGACAAAAAGGTATAATTAATTATTTATCACTTTTATGTGTGTAATAAGTTGTTTTTTTTTTTAAATATCATTTAAATGAGATCTATGGACGAGCGCGTTGATGTCTTTTCTATGGCGTTCCGTAACTCTACAACTCTACAATCTATATAGATAATTATAGTATTATAGTTTTTTTCGGACGAGTCGAGTTTGCAGCGGACTCAATGCGGCATCCAGTAAACTTGACCACATGACAGGCACTAGCTTTCGATTAAAAAAAGAATCATCAAAATCGGTTCACCCAGTCGAAAATTTTGAGGTAACAAAAAATAAATAAAAAAGTACAATCGAATCCTTTCCTCATTCGAAACCTCATCCTTTTTTTAAGTTGGTTAAAAAGGACTCATCTAAAGAAATGGTCTATACCTTAAACAATTTTTCACGACAGAATTACCACGGTCTTTAAAAGTCAACTTGTACTCAATGAACTAATATTTCACTCTTGTACTTGATTGTATTAATTATAGGTCAGCAGAATTAGCATAGGTCCTTTCAAATGTATCAGCCTGGATCGATTGAATCATGGTTTGCCGCCAGTTGTCGTCATGGCATGCTAATATTGGGTTACTAGTGCCCTTTCCGTGATTACGTCACTCAAATTACTGTACCTGAGTGAATGACTTCATGATATTCAAAGTTCATTAGTTAAATAAATAATACTATAATAAGTATAGTCATGGTTTGTTCCAATAAATGTTACAAGCATTGAAGTATTACTATCGTATAGAACCGACACCGCGAACACCATGTATGTCCCAATGCATTGGCGCCACGTGGCCTCAATCTTCAATGGATTCGTTCGATTTTCAAAGGAGAACGGGACTCAATTTTGAAAATGGAACCTCCCGGGCGGGACACACATTTTGTTCGAGATGTCTGTTCTATGACATTATACTTCAATGGTTACAAGCCAATAAATCAATCAACAAATTAGTATATCAAAATGATTATGACGAAAGGTCATTCCAAATTAGATGATTATTTTAAAGACAAGACTGCTTGAGTTTCATAAATAGATATTGCAGCAGTAAATCCATCTGTGACTGCGAGTAGGAAAAGAAGCTTGGTTAGTTTCTTGCCGCTTCTTCTCCCGGGACTACTCATTTAGGGTTTTTGGATATCGATAGTATTTTCAAATCGATATAGTCGGAGTCATGGGTTTTTGGACATGCTTTTTAACAATGGTAATGGGTTTTAACAAATTTTTTATTACCTGTAGGCTGTATAATATTAGTAATATTATATGAGATTTTTTTGTGAGGATACATGGATACATTTTTACTCTTTCACGAAAAACTACTGAACGGATTTTCATGAAAATTTGCACACAGATAGACTATGATCTGGAATAACACAAAGACTATCTGTTATCCCGGATAAGCGATAGATTTGAATAAAAAAATATATTTTAGTTCAGCAACCTTTAGTGTTGTTGTCCACCAGGTGACATGTCTAATGGAGGCCATACACGATCAAGTACTTGTTCAAGCATCAAGCGGACTTGACGCGGCATCCAGTATACTTGATCGTGTATGGCCACGGTATAGCTATCTGGCCATATAGCTATTTCATGCACACTGGATGACGCGTCAAATCAAACTGCAAACTTGACAAGTACACTTGATCGTGTATGGCCACCGTATACAATTACGGATCATTTAGTTCCATAAAAAATAACATTGAAAAGAGGCGGTTAAACGGTCTTAGCGTTAAAATTAAAAAAAATACAAAATAAATATTGTATCAAACTGTCACCGCCGTCAAACTGCTACCACGCTTCGATACATACTTATCTCGTGTTCTGCAGTCTACTATTCAATACGTCTTAGAATTAACTAATTTTGTCAGTTTGTACGCGTGGTTTTTTTTGGATTGGACAGTTGCTGGCTGGTAACTAATATAATAAACACAGTGTGAATTTTGATAGTTTGTATGTGTTTTTTTCAAATGGACAGGTGCTGTGCTATCGGCCGTCACAGTGTCGGCTTCAGTCGGCTTCACGTGTACAAAACATGACTACATTACTACAAAAGCGCGACAATTTCAAACGTATCCTGACAGCATTATTATAAGGAACACAATAAGATTTTGTCTTTTATGATGATACAAATTAAGGTTAAAAACAATTTAAAAATTAAATATTTCTTAACAAAAAATAACCGACTTCAAAATTAGTGATAACTGAAAAACTACTCGTCGGATCCCGCTCTAATTTAAGTGGGACTACAACACAAACACCAGCTTTCAATTAAAAAAAGAACCATCAAAATCGGTGTACCCGATCGTAAGTTTTGAGGTAACAAACATAAAAAATACAGTCGAATTGAATACCTCCTCCTTTTTTGAAGTAGGTTAAAAAAATGTAGCGATGCGATGACGGTAGCACTGTTATATCATTGTTCAACCCAGGCGAACCCAGGCCACTATACTAGTTATAAAGAAAGGTAATTTTTGTCATCGATACAAACCTTTCGCGGCCTTGAGGCGGCAACGATGTGTAACAAAACATTCAATTGTAACTTGATAACTGACAGAATTACGACAATATAGGTCTAGGTATTTAGTATTAGTATACTAGTATTCACTTGATCGCTGACGTTGATTGCATGTAGGTACTGTAAGGCCTCCTGTCCACGTAGACTCACGTCATACGCACGTCATACGCACGATATTCAATTCAATTTTATTTTATAGATAGAACATTAATATTCACGAAAAAATATTATAAAAATAATAATCTTCAATAAAAAAAATATAAATAAATATAATTATCAAAATCCCACCCAAAACGTTACGTGACGTCACTAACCGATATTTCATAATAGCGGTCTATTGAAGTTTGTTGAACTTGCATGTAAAATACGAACAATGACATCATAAGCTTAAAATGGCTTTTGAGGTTACGTGACAGAGAGTACTATTTTTAACATTTTAAATTAATTAGATTTAATTTATTGTGATTGATTTCAACAAAAGACTATTATTATAGGGGTTTAAAAGTTACCATGAATACTTGAAACATAAAGGAGATGTTTTATTTTGGGCGTGGACTGTGTACATTCCAGCATAAATAGAGAAATATATACTGATTCACGGAAAAATATTAAAAAAAAACATTAAATGAACTGTTCTCTGCAGAGAAATTATTTTCAATAAATTATTTTTACACACGACAACATTGGTAGTTCCATGGAACCAGCCCCGGATCTACGATTTTTTTGAACCGGGGCAAATCCTTGATAGTGGCGCCCCCTCCCTTCAGCGTTTGAGAAAAACTGTTAATATTGCTATTGAACATTAAAGTATTATTACTAGCGTATAGAACCGACATCGCGAACACCATGTCGCTCACCCAGTAATACAACGGCACATCTACGTTTGTCATATTTTACAAAAACGAATTTCAAAAATTTTATAAAAATGTTTAAAATTAATTTATGAGAATAATAACTATATTTTGTTTGAATAGGTGTAAAAAATTTTCAAATTTTGCTATTTATTGTTGTAGCCTAAGGGAAACGCTTAAAAACAACAAGGCACCGGGAGATGACGGTATCACCGCCGAGCTGCTAAGAGCTGGGGGGAAATTCCTACTAGTGGCGCTCCAAAAACTGTTTGATACCGTCATTCATACTGGAACTACCCCGGAAGCGTGGAGCAGAAGTGTGGTGACTCTGATTTTCAAAAAGGGCGATAAAGCCCTTTTGAAGAACTACAGGCCGATCGCACTTCTGAGCCACTTTTATAAGCTGTTTTCGAGGGTGCTCACAAATCGCATTGCACGCAGGCTTGACGACTTCCAGCCTCCCGAACAAGCAGGATTCCGAAAAGGCTATTATACAGAAGACCGAGGAGTATAATTTGCCGTTGTGTGTCGCCTATGTGGACTATGAGAAAGCCTTTGAATCTATCCAGACCTGGGCAGTACTCAATTCTCTTCAGCGGTGCCGGATCGACTACCGGTATATCGAGGTGTTGAAGTGTTTGTACGCATCAGCCACCATGTCCGACAAAATACACGACACAACCACGAACCCCATCCAACTGCAAAGAGGTGTCAGGCAAGGGGACGTTACATCCCCAAAACTGTTCACCGCTGCGTTGGAAGATGTGTTCAAGCTGATGGAGTGGAAACGACGTGGTATTAACATCAATGGCGAATACATCACACACCTGCGATATGCCGATTATATAACTAGTCCAGCCATAAGTTCTGTTACAAATGAAAATGCTTTTTTTTAAATGAAGTAATGTAATATTAATAAAATTTATACCTACATATTTATTAAAGTCTCAGCAAAAATAAAAAAATATTCTATTCGAAATGGCCACCTTTGGCTTTTATACAGGCCTTTAATCTGTTTGGCCACGAATCTATGGATTTACGCACTGTTTCCAAGGGAAATTTCGCCACTGCTTGCTCCAAGATTTTTTAAGAGACTCAACGTCGCCGTGTCGTTTAGAGCAGGCCATGTCCTCTAAAACTGACCATAATTTGAAGTCTAAAGGGTTGAGGTCTGGGCTAGATGAGGGCCAGTCTTCAGCTCTTATAAAGTCCGGAACATTGGTTTCAAGTCAGGCTTGGGTAGTTCGTGCCTTGTGACCAGGTGCAGAGTCCTGTTCGAAAGTTCACGGTATATTTTTAAAAAGAGTATTGCTGAGAGGTTTCACAACATGATCGTCATGATCCAAGACTGTATCTTGATACACTTTGGCTGAAGATTTCACTCCTTTTTCACAAAAATGCAGTTTTGTGACTCCTTGATAAGACACGCCCCACCAAACCATCACTGACGCAGGATGATGACCACGTTGTACCTTCCCGCCCGACCACTTGAGCAGCTTCTTTAGAACTGTGAGCGTACACTTTATCATTTTGCTTATTGTAGTGTTCTTCAATCGTGAAAATTTTTTCATCGGTAAAGAGGATATTTCTGTGCCTTTCACCTGCGTATCGCGACAGAAGGCGTTTTGATCGATCCACTCTCTTTAATTGTAAAGATTGATTTAGGGCATGTCCTGTATATCGACGATAAGCACTGAGCTTCAGGTCTTGTTTTATAATACGCGACAGAGTCCTAGCGGGAATCTTCATTTCTCGCGATAAGATTTTTTGCTTCCTAATGGGGTTTCGACGAATTCTGGCTTTAACAGCATTAACAGCCTTTGTAGTTCTAACAGCACGCGGCCGCCCCGATCTTTTCTGGTCTTCGACAGACGAAGTGTTGTTGTATCTGTTGATTGTACCATATACGAACATACGGCTGATACCAAGCTTTTGAAGCGTCTGGAATATGACCGATGGCTCCATACCCACTTTGTGCAAGGCGATCACTGCAATCCTATTTTCTTTAACACCCCATTCCATATTGTAATTTGATAATGAACACGAAAAAGTATGTGAAATGGCGCGAAATCGAAAGAAGTTTTTAAAATAATATACGTGTTCCAAATTCAAAATAATTAAAAAGCTGAAAAAAAGAAAAGTTTTTATGTAACAGTATTTATGGCCAGACTAGGTAGTCATCCTGGCGGGTTCCCTGGAAGAACTTGGTACAATGCTCGGGGACTTGAACAGCGCCTCATAACGGGTGGGTCTTAAGATGAACATGGACAAGACGAAAATCATGTCAAATGTCCATGTTACACCCGTACCGGTTGTTGTTGACGGCGCTGCTCTCGAAGTTGTAGACGAATACAATTACTTGGGACAACTGATCCAGATGGGTAAGTCCAACTTCGAGAATGAAGTCACTCGTAGAATCCAACTCGGATGGGCTGCGTTCGGGAAACTGCGTCCGAATATCTTGTCGTCCAAAACACTACCTCAGTGCCTGAAGTCGAAGGTGTTCGAGCAGTGTGTGTTTCCAGTGATGACATGCGGCTCCGAGACGTGGTGCTTTACTATTGGCCTAATCCACAAGCTCAGAGTAGCACAGCGGGCTATGGAGAGGGCTATGCTCGGTATTTCTCTACGTGATCGCATCAGAAACGAGGAGATCAGTAGACGAACAAGGGTAACCGACATAGTTCAAAGAATTAGCCGGCTTAAGTGTCAATGGGCTGGCCACATAGTGCGAAGGACCGACAACCGTTGGGGAAGAAAGGTCCTCGAATTGCGCCCACGTCTCGGAAAACGGAGTATAGGACGCCCCCCGACCAGGTGGACTGACGACATGAAGAAGACAGCGGGCATCCGCTGGATGCAGAATGCTCAGGACCGGTCAGAGTGGCGCAAGTTAGGGGAGGCCTATGTCCAGCAGTGGACCTCCAAGGGCTGATGGATGGATGAAAGGGAAACGCCCTTTTGAAGACGCAAGCCCACCAAGAGAGTAGATAAAAATTTATGCAATTTATATTGCATATAATGTTTGAAAATTGATTTTTAATTTATTTTAATTTCATTATTTAAATATTTTATTTTTATGATTAAAATCTGCATTAAGCACTTGTATATTTTGTATGTTTCACATTTGCCAGCCATCCCGTGACGGCTCACATTTTTTATTATCTAATAAGTAATTACTTTCATTTGTGACATAAATGTGACAGAAACACAAAAAAAAATGTATAACCAGGAAAGTCTACAACATGTCTGTGACTACAACTTTACACGGCGTGCTTTCTTTTCTGCGAAAGAATCTATTAGCTCCTCAAAGTCCGTCGCATAGGCAGTTTTGTTTTCAATGGCTAGACGATCCTGACTCATTGTAGAACGTAGATAAGTTTTAATTATTTTCAGTTTGCTGAAGCTTGGCTCACAGCTTGCGGGTATCACTGAAAAGTTTGAAAAGTTTGTTTTTCAAACATATTATATTAAGATTCGATTACTTGATAAAAATTCATTTGTTCGATATTTCGAATTCTTGTCTCAAGGATTTGGCGCCCCCATGAAACTGCCGCCCGGGGCAAGTGCCCCGGTTTGCCCCCCCTTAGATCCGGGGCTGCATGGAACTAGTACACTCCGATATAGGGAACTGTCAAAATAAACATTGATTTGTATGTTGTCTGTGATTAGTTATCTGTACTGTAGAACTTTTGAAGTTTAGCAAGCAAAGCAAGTGACAACTGACAAGTGTCATTTTTTTCGGTATCGCTATCGGGCGGCACTCGCGTTTCTTTGGAGTGAACAACATTAGTGTTATAGTGCATATATAAACTACCTATGGCTTTGTTTTTTGGACTCCTGGATCTCGCAATACCTGTTTACCCGGCTTTACATACTGCAGGAGCGGGGAGTTATTGCACAATCTTCAGGGAACCTTTTATCATGTGTGTATGGTGCAGTCAACTGCTGTCGTTCACTCCTCGCACCAGGGTTTATTCAATACCAGAAGGACCCGAGCGAAATGATACCATGGCAAGAATTCACCCTAGAGAGGTATATTTTTGTATCTTTTAAATTGTTACACTAAAATTAGATTATTATGTATCTTTATAATTAAATGATAATATTATGCATCTATTAATTATGTATCTTTAAAATTATAATATAAATTAATTAAATAATTAAATAATAACAGTGTTAAGTTACAATAGTAAATAGAACATGTTATACATTTATTTGTTTTATTTGTTTCAGATTCCTGATGGTGGCATGATGTGGTGTGATGCATGCTGGTGCTAAGTTATTATGGGGAATATATTAGGCAATATGGGTCATTCCAGGCGGAAATATCTAACAACCTGGAAGTACTTAGTGAACTCATGCCAACCCAACAGGATACCGTATTAATACGAGGTCGTATAAAGTATCACTATCAATCTAGAAAAGTGTATTATACATACATAATGTTGGCGAGAAAGCAGTAAGTTGGAATGAGATGATAAGTGGTTATTACTGCAGTTGTACTTTTGGAAAGCGAACAATGGGATGCTGTGTATATGTAATGACCATTGTATGGTATCTGTGTTTGTCTATAAGTGAAATTACTTGTACCTAAATTAGCTTTATGCATACCTAACTGTCCATACAATGTATCAACAATGTAATTTCTTTGGCAAACCTTAGATAATAAATAAATAAATCTGGGTTGGGCTCGGTATCAGACAAATATTGAGGCACCGGCTTCAGTCCTGGATGGCATATTGTTAAGAGAGGATGATGATTGAAATGAAAAAATTAAAACGATTATAAATAAAATGCTGTTTTTTATTTACTTCTGTCATATTTCAAATATTAAAATACAGAAATTGCAACTGTGTAGGGTTATAATTTCTGATAAAACAAATCTTCATTTATGCCATACAATTATGCAGTTTCACGTTAGGTTCATACTTATTTAAGTTTGCATTGGCATGTTTATATAGGTTGAATTTTCAGTAAGATGCTCATTAGCCTTCTGCTGGTGTATCGATGATTTGTGCAAATAATTTTTATTTTATCATGCTTCTATACCATCTGCCCATGCAGTGCTCACCTTCATTTAGTTACACCTTTCTGTTATTTATATAAAAGGTGCCTACTATGTGGTTACACCTTAGACAGAACATTGTTTTTTTTAGTAATATGCGCATTTTAGTAGTCTGGTCGCAGGCGTTTCCAAACTGCTTTCAGATTATTATGTCGTTTTAGACCTATTTTTATGTATGTTAATATCGTTGACGATCGAAAATTACCTATATCGGAGTCCGAGATCTCAACAGAAACCCATGCAAACGTGAATATTGTAACAATAAATCGACAATGTTGACTCTTGGAGATCTATCGTCACGATTTTGTTCAGATTAATCGAAGCGACGAATTACACCGTATAATTAGATAAGATAGCTTTAGAAATTAACACACAATGATTTAATAATAATAGAAGATAGATCCAATAATGGATTATTATGGAATATGGATCCAACATGACCAACCAAATCCAAATAGATCGTGCTTATTTGACTATGCATTTGACATTGACATTTGACACTCCTAATATGATATGACATTAGATATAACAACTGTCAATTGTCATATG
Source organism: Thymelicus lineola (assembly GCA_963932265.1). Taxonomy (NCBI): domain Eukaryota; kingdom Metazoa; phylum Arthropoda; class Insecta; order Lepidoptera; family Hesperiidae; genus Thymelicus; species Thymelicus lineola. Next base: position 9,417,211 of record OZ010701.1, read on the forward strand.
CAGTCGACACCCACCATACTGTCTCAGTGTTACAATATATAGCAATATATTATCCATATAATTAATTATTGTCGCCAAAGCAAGGTGAAATCTAGAATTTGGATAGTAAGGAAAGCTTAGAAATAATATGAGCTACTTCCTACTGAATGTACACTGTCCACGCCAAGGCGCCATACATTTCTGAAACATCTCCTTTCACAATTGTCGATTGCTTGCAGCTTGTATAGTAAAAGTACGAAATGTATCCACCGACAGGCAGTCTTGTTTCGCCTATTGCCTGTTTCATTATGCAGCTTGTAATCGTCAAATGAAGCGCTGTGGACAGTAGGTCTAAGAATTGGATTTTCTACTGATAAGTTGATATTATTTCCGTAATGTCACAAATCAAACTCATAGCGGAAGTAGTATCACAATACAATATCACAATACGAAATTTCCATTATGACACTAATTCAGTCACTAAATTTTGGAATTGGAAAACGCTGTTTTTCTAAATACCTCGGAATAAGATGCCATTTTTAGAACATCTCGGAATTAGGTGCCTTTACCTTACATTGGGAATCATTATGCGAAATTAGAATAGTAGATAATTATTGTCTGTGCGTTTGTTTGCGTAAACCATGATATATTATGACAGGGCTTGATTTGGAATGATTTGGAAGCGATTTGCATCATTTACGAGGTATAAACATATTTGCTGAAGTAACAATAATATTGAATAAAATAATTAATCCTTACGTGGATCAAACTATCACTAAGCCAGGCTTCTGTCGTCTATGATGACATCGTAGTTTACCGGCATAGGATTGTTTCTGGAACGAAGTTCCTTATCGCGCGTTGTGAAAGGGGGCTAGACGGAAAATTACGACACTTTTTGATTCTTACGAATGACGACACTTTTTTGAAGTGATTCAGAGAGTTTTACAGAGATGGCGCTGTACAACTTTCTGAATCATGCTAGAGATGGCGCTGTACAACAAAACAATACTTAAATCGAAAGGAACTTCGTTCCATCCGGGTGTCCCTTAACACCTCTCATGTTTTTTTTTCGAATGGACACCACGCGGACAGAGAACGTTACCATACCACGTACCACGTACCATATTGAACGCACCGGTTCTCGTCCGGCATGGGATTGGGGTCAGTATTCTAGGCTACCAAAATACGGCCAAGATGCGGTGTCTTTTTTGTTTAGCTCGACTATTATAAAATGAGAGTAATTATAGACATTATTCAACATTAAACATTATCCTACATTAGGTACATCTTTCAGTAGATGGTGTTTGAGATGGCGATAGCTCATAGCGCGATACAAATCTCACAGAATGATAGCATCGCCTGGGAAACGCGTTAATTAAACAATGTATCGCGCTACACTTAGCTCATCACGAGCCGAGAACAGATGAACTAGCGAGACGGTTAAAGTGTCTCAATAAATCCTAAGTACTTATCCTTTAGTACTGGCAGTGATAAGTGCTAATCTGCTGTCGTAGGGGAGACCGGGGGCAAAAGTACCACGGGGCAATAGTAACGTTGGTGATATTTTGGTTGGCAAGCAACGCTGAAGAGTGTGCGGCCGCGAGGGCATAGGCCGTAACGTGCTCGGGTAGGCTAACCACTGAGCAATGTGCTCCGAGCATCGTGGACGTGTGTAATTGACTATTGTCATTTGGACAGCCCCGAAGTAATTTTTCGTACTCTGAAAAATCAGTTATTACTCTTTAATTTACAAAGTATAAGTAAATTAACAACAAATATTATAATTCATATATATCACACAATATAAACCTTATCGCAAAAGTAAAATAGTGTTCAGAGTTTCTGATTTATTTTTGTTTTTAAATAAAACAGTCTTCAGGAATAATTGTACCATTTTTTTCGGGGTCAATAGTAACGTTACTATTGACCCCTTGCTACAAATGACCCCGAGGTGAAAATAATTGTTTTACCTAATTTATATGTTTTGAGCCATTAAGAAATCTTTAGTATTTTCATACTACTTAGTGGACGCCAGCAGCTTCGCTCGCGTGAATTAGAAAATGCGGTTTTCGAAAAGTTTCGTTTATCTTAGTTGTTATTCTCTTCGTGGGAAAACCTCTACCCAGTAACACCTACAACTTAACCCGAATAAAATATTATATTAATGAATCTTCAGGTGATGGCTGGGCAATTATTACGTCATTTCTATCTAGTCAGAACTTTTATCCTTTTTTTGTTTTTCTAATATCACCTCTTCAACGCGTTTCAAGTCGAAAATACAAAAACGCTTAATTTGTATTGGAGATCACATATTAAACATCATATTTTATTAAACCTTAATAAGTGATCTTTATTAATAATTAAAGTGTCATCAATCGCAAATCTAGGACAAAAACATTCGTCCGGAAGCGCATTTTGGAAATCTTAAATACCTACATTTAATCGCCTTTTTTTCTTTTATTTTTACACTAGCTATTGCCCGCAGCTTCGTACACGGAAATTCATCCAATCCATCTTTGGTCTGTAGCACCGACTACTCAAGTGGATCCCCTTAACCGGATTCAGAGATGGGCTGTTCGTATTGTTGGTTCGTGTGGTGATTGTAATCTTTTTGTTTGCAGTAATATGACAGGGGTTAAATGTAACAGGGGGTTGTTAGTAACACACACGTTTTGATACAAATTTGTTGTTGTTGATTATTGTTGATTCATCAAAGAAATATACGATTTAAATGTAATTTAATGACATAGTGATTATAACTTGTCTAAAATTATAATTTTAGATAGTAATATATTCGTTTTTGATCAGTTATAAAGAGAAGTATATACTTTTTTGTTTCGAAGCGGCTTGAAGAAGTAAAAGCATTTATTTTAGTTACCAATTAAAATACTGATTGTATTTAAGATTGTGATTGTTTTTAAAATTAAAATATGGCTAAATTCATTAAAATTGTCATTTTATTGTTCATCAAAACAATGTTACAAACAACCCCACACTATGGGTCAATTGTAACATTCGACACTCCTTTTTAAAAGTGGGATTGCAAAATAATTACGATTAGTACTCTAACGTTGACTAGACAAGTTGGTAGACAGTTAAACTAAGTTTCTTAGAGAATAACAGGATTTTGTTAGATATCAACAGTTTTGGCACAATCGGCCACGAACTAAAAACTGTTACTTTTGCCCCCGGTCTCCCCTACCTCAATATGGTTCGCTATCAGAATCAATATGTCTTGCATTAGTTGACTAAGTAGTTAGTTGTGTCATTGTAGTCGCGTATAGATGAGTCTAAAACAGTTTTGATACTGATACAGAATTGGTAAACAGAATAGCTAATACATAAATATAAAAAAATAGCTATTAAGCGTCATTAATTAAAGGATTTACAAAATGCAATGCAATGCAATTCTCCTCTTTATGGGTCTGCTGGAAGAGATTCCTCCATGGAATAAGCAGTACCCTAGTACTTTTACTTTTGTAATTATTCTTGTAATTATTTGTGTGTACTAAATAAATAAATTTGTGTAATAAATAAATAAATAAGTAAATAAAATGTTTTCTCGGCCAGCCAAACTTTTGTGCAAAAATGCACGTATTGTCGAAATTTACAGTCGGATTCGCTTGAATCAACTGCACTGATGATTCGATTATGTCTTAAACATTGCAGAAAAATAAATCGTTATTGTAAAATTTTTAGACATAGTAACTTGTGCTACCAAAGTACCTTAAATTTTTTAAGATTATTAATTTTCACCCCTGTTTCTTGAAATCTTCTTGTCTTTTTTACTCCTATAATTCCTACATTCCCTATTACAGAATTGATTGAATCTGAAGCTCATGGTGTATCTATCGATAAACCAGTGCGGTTAGTATTGTAACCGCTAGAGAAGATATTTCATGAAGTCATGGTTATAAGAAAGAAGAAAGAAAGAAAAATCGTTTATTTCTTTGGCCATTAATTACAACACGAACATAGTAAACGAAAAATAAAAATTTTGACTACACGTAGACACAAAAAATAAAGAAAATAAAAATAAATTTTATGACGTCTCTAACTTCTGTCTGTATGGTCTGTGCGTTCGCATCTGTCCAGTGGCCCAGAAAATGGAGCTCACTCAACATAATGCCGTAGTGGTAGCTACGGCGCTGATTTTCAGAGAGACCATTTAGTGATGCACGGACGTCAGTGTTATGATGTATGTCCTGGATGTTATGAGGACTGCGAGTTTAGCAAAGGACGTTTAGCCAACAAAAGAATTATCTTTTGTTGTCGCTGATGTTCATGCACGGTTTTTTTCAAAATTCAGTTGTTTACTTTATACCTTCGTCTTTGGGCCACAAAAAAGTACATGAGCACCAAATTTCAACTCATTTGATCTAGTAGTTTCGGAGTATTGGAGTAATTGGCTGTGAACATCGGTCGCCCAGACGAACGAGTGATCCTATAAGGTTTCCGTTTTTCGTTTTTTCGTACGGAATCCTAAAAATAGCAATCAGAAACAAACTGTATCTACAAAATTGTTGATGTTGAAAACCTGTGATTGTGAAATTTACTTAACACCTTGCTTATTTCAACGCTTGTTAGCAATCAACACGATAAATTCGTGGATATATAAAACAATATAATCACATAATTGTAATGGAATCAAGTTACAAGCCATGGTTTTCTCAAGCACTGCGCAAGACGGGCCAAAGTTGAGAATTGCAGCTCGCAATCCCGATTTGTGTTCGTAACAAATAAGATTCGACGTGATGTGCGCATGCGCATGCAAAACGTGCTTGTTAAATAATGTGGCTGTTGCCGGCTGTTGCAAGTACGCTGTGGCCAACACATGGGAACCATGGGCAACTTCACGCCTTTTGAAATATTATGAAAAGGATGCGAGTCATTTAAAAGATCTTTCAAAAATATTATGGGTCTGCTAAAACCGTTTTTCAATTCACTGGCTCGTTCGCGAAATATTCGGCTTTAAAGTGCCAATTTTGGCGACGGACTAGTAAAAAAATTCACAAAAATAGATTATATAATGAATTTACAAGGAAAACTATCACAGCTATGTTAGCTATATATTGCGCGTGGCCTGACACGCACTTGCCCGGTTTTATTAAAGTAGACGCTGTAAGTTCTAGTAATGTCTTATTTGTTTTCTTTATGCCACCGCCTGACACAAGGAATCCTAGAGTAAGGGTGTGCGTTTTTTATTGGAACGAAGTTCCTTAGCGCGCGTTCTGAAAGGGGGCTAGACGGAAAATTTCGACACTTTTTGATTTTACGAATGACGACACTTTTTTTGAAGTGATTCAGTAAGTTTTACAGAGATGGCGCTGTAATGTACTACTTTCTGAATCACGCTATTTTTTTTGTGAAGAATTTTAACTTTACACAAATTTTTAATGAAGTACTAGGACATCATGAGCGACTAGGAGGTTCGACTGAACGTATTCACTGAACACAGTCGCATTTAGTCGAATCTCCTAGTCGCTCGTGATGTCCTAGTAACTTATTTAAATTTTTTGTGAAGAATTTTAACTTCACACAAATTTTTAATGAAGTACTAGGACATCATGAGCGACTAGGAGGTTCGACTGAACGTATTCACTGAACACAGTCGCATTTAGTCGAACTTCCTAGTCGCTCGTGATGTCCTAGTAACTTCATTAAAATTTTTGTGAAGAATTTTATCTTCACACAAATTTTTAATGAAGTACTAGGACATCATGAGCGACGAGGAGGTTTGACTGAATCACGCTAGCGTGATTCAGAGAGTTTTACAGTACAGCGCCATCTCTGTAAAACTCATGGCGCTGTACTGTATGCTCTGTATAATGTATACATGACGCTAGCGTGATTCAGAAAGTTGTACAAGATGGCGCTGTACAACAAAACTTAAATCGAAAGGAACTTCGTTCCATCCGGGTGTCCCTTGACACCTCTCATGTTTTATTTATTCATTCATTTAACCCCCGACGCAAAAAGAAGGGAAAAAGAAGATAAGTTTGACGTGTTTTTGTGTCTATTTGTGACATATCGTAGCTTTTAAACGAAAGGATCGATTATGGTCATTGAAGTATAATGTCATAGAACAGACATCTCGAACAAAATGTGTGTCCCGCCCGGGAGGTTCCATTTTCAAAATTGAGCCCCGGTTCTCCTTTCAAAATCGAACGAATCCATTGAAGATTGAAGCCACGTGGCGCCAATGCATTGGAATATACATGGTGTTCGCGGTGTCGGTTCAATACGCTAGTAATAATACTGCAATGATTATGATGGTTTTTTTGTTTGAAAGCTGACGTAATCGAGATGGTTCTTAGCTACAATTTATAAATATCTGTTCAGCTGTTTTAAGGCCATCAGCTCTTTTTTGGTGAAAATAAAAGTGTCGGGAAATTTTTATTTAAAATTTACAGTTAATCATTTCTAGAAACAAAGAATTAGACATACGACATACTTATCTATACTAATATTATAAAGAGGAAAGATTTGATTGTTTGTTTGCATTGAATAGGCTTCGAAACTATCGAACCGATTTGAAAAATTCTTTCACTGTTGGGAAGCTACACTATCCCCGGGTGACATAGGCTATATTATATTTTTTTACTATTTTTCCCGAAGCGAAGCGAGGGCGATTTCCCAGTTTATTATATTTGCAGTAATAGATAGCACAAAACGTGATCACACGACAGTCTAACAACATGGTTTATTTAATCGATGGTAAGATTAAGAACACGAACGATTCGTGATTTTTGTCCTTTAATTGATACCATACGGATATGAATGGTGGGACTAGGTGTTGTTGATGTTACCTATGTGAATTTAGTGGCATTAACAAGCGTTGCAGTATTTTTATTTTATGATATTAATATCTAAAGAAGGCTTTGAAACCATTATCGATCAATTATTCTGAAGGATCTGTGGTCCTCTGATGACGATCATGACATGTAAGGTGATTAAAAATTATGAGATATTATGAGTTAAAAAAGGAGCAGGAGTACGATAAATAAGAGTTTTCAAAATGCTTGAAATTTGGAATGAAAAATTTGCGTTTGAATTCCGTAGGGACTATTTACAATTACAGGGTACAATTTACTTTCCACTGCTGGAAATAGGGGAAAAGTACTTAAAATAAAATTTGAAAATAAAAAACTTACCTTAATACTTGTTACAAAAGTGAATATTCAACCTTGATGTTTAAGCAACAACTTAAAATAATATAATATGAAACTATGATTTAAAATTTGTCAACACTGTTTATACAAGAAATACGTACATTTCATAAGTCATTTGTGATCTCTTGTTCATTAATCGATCTATAAATTCCATAATAAAAGTTGATCGATATCAAAATAACTATTGAAAAGTTGCGAAGCAGCAGTGAGCTTACAGCCAGCCTCCGTTCTCATTTCTTGATGACATAAAGAAACTACAGAATTAATACCGGAAATTCCTTTGAAACGGATACACAACTAAACATATTTATATTACAGTTTTGTGGACCTGCTCCACCAAATGCAATTTAATGAAATATTATTGTACTTAATGCAGTTCTAATGTCCTGTGTTATTTAAAAGATTGGCAGGTACTTTTTCCCGAAGCGAAGCGTAGAATATGGATAGATTCGGTAAAACAAATGATGGTTTGATCTAAGAGCGATCAATCTATCGAGCGATCTCTTTCAGACAACCACTAGAAAGAAAGTGATGGTTGACTAGGGAAGGTTACACTTAGAAAGAAAATAGAAACTCAAAAACAATTTCGGTTAAAAAGGATCAGGAGTGATTTTGTTTCTGAAATAAAACTGAAATCTAAAGACCTTTAATTACAGATATATCTACCAATTTTTTTACCCTCGATGAAAAAAGAATAGTGTTAGGTATAAGTTTGACGTGTCTGTGTGTGTGTATCCGTATGTATGTCTGTGGCATCGTAGCTCCAAAACGGATGCACCGATTTTGATCTAGTTTTTTTGGTTGAAAGGTAACTTAATCGAGAATGTTCTTAGCTATGTTTCATGTAAATAAAACTGTCGGGGGGTTTTTAAATTTTAATTTAAGTTAATTATCTATTCAGTTCTGCTGAAACTCCATGTACACATAGCTATAATAATTATACAGTAGATACATAAGTTCCAAAAATCAAATAGTATCTAAAATGAAATGATAGTGCAATTTTCTTTGATATCGTCCAGACATTCAAGCAGAAGATTGAAAGGGTTTAAAATTAGCTTCTATTTTCAGTCTTGACGGCATTTTATTTGAAAGTAACTGCTAGTAAGTAGTAATAAATATAGGTATCCACTTACAAAACAAACGAAAAAACTTAGGCGCCTTAGGGCATTCATGCACAATTGATATTTGCGAAAAATGTTCGATTCATCTGATACGTATATTCGTGTATCTAAATATCTTCTGTATCGGATCATTGTTTTACGGACCACAATCTACCATCGCTACAAGGAGGAACAGCGGTTACAACATCTGTTAATTGTTTTTTACCATCTGAATAACAAGCTTGTTATATTTTGCACGATTTCAAAACGGTTGTCAGTCGTGAGGCGGTTATAGTTATCACATTTTTAAGATAACCCAGGAGCCGAACAATGGTTAAAGAGGTAAACTTATCCAAGGATTTTGTCGGCGATCTTCTTTTGTTTTTCTTAAATTAAGCGCTCATTGCCGGACCGCTTGTGTGGATTGTAATGTAAGTGATTGAACGCGTTATGTAATAAGTCAGTCAGTTGTTTGATGAATCTAGCGGCAATTTTATTTAGCCCACCGTGACCTAAAGTAAACTCACAAATTAGGTCACGAAAAAGCGTGACTTTTAAGAGCGGGTTTAGGTCACAGTGTACTTACTATAAAATAAAGTATACTCGTGATTTAAGTGGTCTATTGTTGCATGGATTTCTGCTCTCTCGCTACGCTCGGACGCTACGAGTAACTTTAGATCACAGGAGCTTTTGACACTTGGATTTTCTTCCACCAATTCCAACAACCTCGATAAAGATAATAAAGAGATCCCCATTCTCTGCAGTGAACAGCTAATATTTCAAAGACTATTTTCTTTTTAGAGTTAAATGTATTAATAGCGATTGAAAAACTAGACAATGTACTGGTAACGTCATTGACGCATTTATGGCAAAGAAGGAAACGCCCAATAGATCCATTCCCTTATTTGTTGCTCAAAATTATGCACTAACAATAAATATTGGTAAGAAAGGATAACTACATGAGTCCCCTGGAAGTTAAGTTGCACGGTTGTTAAAAATTAACCTTCTAACCTTACTAGCCTTAAAGGCCTTCTAACTTTAGAAGCCTTTATGTCACTGTGAAAATGTGGTGAAAATCATAGCTGTGGATTTTCAACGACCATAATGCTGAGCTTGAACCCTGTTTATCTATTACTTAATTATTGTGTAAAAGCAAAGCAAAGCAAAGTAGCAACCCATAATTGTCCCACTGCTGGGCTCGGGGTCTCCTCTCACAATGTGAGGGGTACAGGCCATAGTCTACCACGCTGGCCAAGTGCGGATTGGTTGACTTCACACACCTTTGAGAACATTATGGAGAACTCTCCGGTGTGCAGGTTTCCTCGGTTTTCCTTCACCGAAGCAAGTGATAATTAACTTGTAATACGCACACAATATTTGAAAATTAGAGGTGCGTGCCAGGATTTGAACCCGGGCCCCGCGTTCGGGAGACCAACGTTCTAACCACTAGGCTATCACTGCTCAATTATTGTATAGATTTAAGTATCTATTTTTTGGTTATAATTTGATAATTATATCTTGTTGTAGATAATTTAAGTGAAATAAACATAATCTCTATACGTAGACAAGATCTTATTTCTTATCAATCTACATAATCTACTCAAATATTCTTCTGTAACTTTTTTTCTATAACAAGAAAAGTTTTAAAAAATATCTAGAAAATTTAAATCTAACATTCTCATATCGTGCGCCAATGTTGATAATAATTGTTTTAATAAATAAATTAGGTACTATCATAACAACTTTTAAAGTTATACTCTATGTTTTCATTCTAAATTACTAGCAATTCTTAACTTCTGATATTTTACGGGCAACAAATTTTAATATTATTTCAATTTATTTTTGGGCTGACTATATTCAATTACGCAATACATACTAAGTTGTTATCCTGCAAAATGAATAGAACAAAATATCCTTTCATCCAATCCCCACATTCACCAATGAATACGACATCAAAACGTGACTATTAATTTAATGAGGAGTTCGAAAATCTAATAATTTTGAAATATGCATGCATCTTCCATTCCACCTGGGGTATCTTAATGATGACAGATGCAAGCCACGCTGGCTGCGACCCAGTTTGTAAGCTACATTTATTCCGAGTGATCTAGCTCAGCTCATCCCTTCGAAAGAGGAGGGCGGGTGTGCTTATAAGCCTGGGTGGTGTATCACGGCTTACAGTTCGCGCTCCACTACCCGCCCGTACGCATACGGTGAGTTAAAAAAAACATGAAGTGAAGTGTCTTTTGGAAAAGTGCATCGTGTGGATAGTGTGCAATTCGGATTTATTTAAAAAAATATTTAGTTTTTAACTAAAAAAAATAGTTAAAATTTTGATGAAAAATAAAAAACTACTTAAAAATTATTTAAATTTATTAATTATATTTTTTAACTTTAATTTACTTTTTACTTAAATTTTTTAACGTTTTAAGTAAAAATTACAAAAATACTTTTAGTCTAATTTTTTTAAAATTTATTTATTCATTTATTTTCATAACTAAATTTTTAATAAAGCTGTAATTTATATTTTAATTTAAAGTAAATAAATAAATTATTGTATTATAATCAAATTAAGTGTATCAAAAGTTATAAAATTAATAATTATGTATTATATAATTCGCAATACCTACTCCTAATTGTAATTCACATAAAAAGATAAAATTTACCATAATGTTACGTTTAAGCATACCTACTTACCTTCCAAGAGCTTCACACTTAATAAAATTTATAATAATATCAATCAGATCGCACGTTACCCAAATAGATGCAACCGCGAAGAACTCTTATAACATGCATTTATGCAAATGTTCCTAATTAATACAGGATTCTGTAAAAACACACCTATTGTTTTTCACACTTCGAAAGTGTTGCAATCTTCGTTTGTTCGAGTCGCCGTTGCCCACGGCTGTATACAATAATACCTTGCCTAGGTACGAGTAACTGGCATTTAAAAGAATAAAAAGTTTAATTTTGTTAGTCTGAAAACTCACAAAGTCACAATGAATGTCTATTATCGGTTGTTTCACATGTAGTTTTACTTGCTATAGTAATTTTCAATACAACAAACCATTATCTACTGTACCTAATCTATATTACCTACTCGTATTTTAAATACCAAAAATTAATTTTGGTCCTAGTGATTAAACATTTCTGCTACTATTATATCCTTCATAGAATCCAGGGAGTAATAGCACGCATAATTATTTATCAAATAAACAAAGGACAGAGGTCCGTCTAAGTGCGGTTTAAGTTGTAGACAACGATGTCTCTAATGACCTCTAATGGCCATACAGTACGGGACGTTTCTCTCAGTTATGGGTCGATCACGCATCCCACTCGAAATAGTTGATGTAACTATTTGTCTACAAGATGAAAATATTCAAAAGTGACGAACTGGCGAAAGAAGACTATACTTACAAGTATAGTAATCTGTGGACTACACTTTGATAAGCGATCTTTAGAAGACAGGCTAAAAGGCAAAGTCCACAGAGTACTTAAACACTACGTTTCAGCAAAGTCCGGTCATATTGGCCCCATTTAGGAGTGGTCTAGGTTTAGCAGTAGACTTCCAGATTGATGGATGGAATAAATACATGACATACGAATTCCTGCCCAAATACACTCTGTGTAGCGGGTGGTAAACACAATCCATATAAAACATCAATTCTATATACGACCTTAGGACAAAAAACACATGGATTTCTTTAAAGATAAGCAGGACCTTTGTACATTATATCCCTACTTTACCTGTCCTGTAAATTATTGTGTGTACATAAATAATAAAATAAATAAATAAATAAATATGGATGTCTGTCTCGACGAGGATTGAACCCAGAACCCTACCTTAGCCATGACTACTCGTAACTAAGAAACTGAGTCGTCATACGTGTTAATAAATGCGAAACGAAATATTTCTTCTGAAGTAGATAAGCACGTTTACCACTAACTGTCACTCTTCCAACTTGCTTGATCCCGATCCAAACCAGTCGATTATTAATTGCTTCAAATATATTTTTAAAGCTCTGAAATGAAAGCGTCTAAATGTTACATAATTTTTATTTTAATGAGACTCTTTTCAACGCAAAATTATTTTTATATCTCTTTTTTAAATCCAGAATTATTTTTTCTAAGTCACACCAAACGAAATATAAAAAAATATGTACAACTTCTACCACTATCCTCGCCTGCCCTTATCGCTCATCACCATGTTTTACCACTTCTGCTCCTCCTTCACCACTTCTCTTCCTACTCCTGCTATGCTCTATAAACTTCTTCACATATTATTATTATCTTTTATACGCATAATATTAATAGTTACAACATTTTTATTGCAGGTTTAGTTTTAGTCCCGCCGTGCCAACACCATGCTACGTTTGTCGTCATATTGCTGTAAGTATTTATTTTATTTTATTTTATTTTATTAAGTTTACCAACGGTAGTTACATTTTACTAAATCTTAAATCTATTCTATAAAATAAACAAAGCAATAAATGTACCACCACTTATAGGTAAACATCACATGCACAAAAGAAGATAAACGTGAAAAGAGACAATGTAATGAAAACTAAAAAAGAAAAAAAAGGCACAATGAAAATAACATAATACAAAGTTTCACCTACTGTGGCTAATAATATAAAAAAATACATTTATTTATTTATTTGCTATCACATGTGTTACATAGGTACATACATACAGCATAGTACAGAAAATATTGAACATAGGAAAAAAAACTGATACAAGCAGATATAATAAGTTAAACAGTATTATGAGAGTTATAATGCTGATATTATTGCCTTCTTGAAGGCTACTAATGGCATCTTAAAAATGTCAATATCCATATTCCTATCAATGCATACACTACATTTATTGTAAAGCATGGTTAACCTTCTAATAGAAGAGTGAAGTCCCAATTTTGTTCTACGTTGCGGGGGTGCGATTTATAAGCATTTGTAAGCTTTACCATCTAAATATACCATCTAAACTAGCGCTCTTACAGCGGTGATGCCAGCGATTTCCGGGATAATAATTACCCTATATGCTATCTAAGAATACATATAATAAAATTTTAAGAAATGCACAGGGTTCAATAGTGTACAAAAGTGTGAAAATCCAATAAAAAATTTAAGTTTGTTCCGCGATAATCGGAAAATATACGTATTCATTTAATAAAAGTTAATATTTGACTTATTATGCCGTTAGATTATATTTTTATCTTTATCTCAGATAACTCCACACTTTAATTTAATTACCTTAAAAATATTTACCTATCTAACTATGTACCTGCTAATTTTTCAACCTCACAAAAATGTACAAAAATGTCAAAGGATGCTGTCAGCATTAAATATTTCTTTATTAAATCACACAGTACATAATAATACCTATATTAAATTAAGCTGTAAAGAGAACAGGCTCGATCTATCCTTTAATGGAGTTGAACATTAAATCCTACTTGTATACCTGTATAGTAATTGCATGTGAATAGTTCGGCGAAGAGCCATTTGTTGAAATTGGTCCGCTCTTCAAGGATTCACGATTTCATCACAAAATTGTTTCGGAAAACCTCAATGCCCTCTTATTGTACACAAACGATGATTAGAGGAAAATATTTTCGCAAATTTATGTTACGATATCGAATTAAAAATACTTATTTAAGATCTGTGCATATTTCTGGAATAGCAATACGTTTGACGACCCTGTAGCCTAGTTGGTAGCGACTCTGCCTGCGAAGGTCCCGGGTTAGATTCCCGGCTGGGGCAGATATTTATGTGACAGATAAATATTTGTACTCGGGTCATGGGTGTTATTGTGATGTGTTATATGTGTCGTCCATGCCACTCGCGACACAGATGAAAACCTACTGCAAGGGTGTTAGCGTTTATTTATTTATTTATATTTTAGAAAAACCTTTCATTAATAAAAATAATGATCCGCATATAATACAAAAATAAGCGACTTCAACGAAACCATAGTCGAAGTCAATAAAGTACACATTATTAGGGATAACTGAAAAACTACTTGTCAAATCTCGCTCTAATTTAAATGGGACTACATGACAAACACAGCTTTTGAATAAAAAAGGCTACTCCTGCTCTACTCTACGGGTACGGTAGGGTACCTGGGATCCCCTTTTTATTATTTTATTCTACCCATTTTGCTGGCGTGATAAATGAGTATTTGAATACCAAGCCAAATATCTTTCTGGCACCTAACTACTAAGAATGTGTAGACGGACATGACGTCACTAATGTCACTATAAAGGTTTCGTTTTTACGAAGTAATCCTAAAAACTTTAAGCATTGCAAATTAAAGATTATTCAGCTACCTCGTACGCCAATATAATAATTTTATCAAGGGAAATTTTGAGTAACGTCTCGTAACCGAAGTATTCCGAAGGATTTTGGGACCGCGATATAGTATTAGAGCGTATCAAATCTAGTTCCTCAGGGCTGGACTTACAGAAGGCGTTGCGTAAAAGTTAGAATGTCACCTAAATCCAATGTATCGTGAAGGAGCTATCACTCAAGTTTAAATTCGATACTTACTTGCCACTAGTATCAGATTGCAAGTATTTCATACCACTTGAACCAGCTCCTGAATAGATTGTATGAGAAACGAGCGTTTTTTTTTCAATTTTGGTGGCGAAATTTTCTCTTCAGTTTTCGTGAAAAATAAGGACCTTTAAGAGGTCTGAGAATATTTCGATAACTTTTTGAGATTTTAAGTTCAAAGTCTAAGGTAAACGCGCCTATTACCGCCAGTTTAAGCCGACTTTGGATGAACTTCAGAAAATTAGATATATGTTGATATGTTAGAAAAGGTGCTTTAATTTATTCTTTAACATGATTAAATATCCTATGATATTCAGTACGTAAATTCAGTATTAAATCACACAATATTTAATAAATAATAATTGAATCTAAAATAGCGATTGCTTCTATTACCGACGCATGGATGATGTTTGTTTCTAATACCGTTTTTTATGTTTCTATTACCGACCACCGTTTGGAAGATACGAGGTAATAAAGAATATTACAGACATACATAATATACTTAGATGATCACTTCGGTGATCGGTGGATAGGGCGAGGAGGACCTGTGCCATGGCCGGCGCGCTTCCCGGACCTCACACCGATGGATTTCTATTTGTGGGGGGAGGTTAAAAGTGTTGTGTATGCTACGAAGTATTCGAACAGAGACGAATTAAAATTATGAATAGTGACTGCTTTTGATAAAGTTCGAAGTGAAATGTTCTTGTGCTAAACCGCGTAAAGGACAATTTGTGCAATCGTGCTGAAATCTGCATCACTCGAGGAGGTGAGCATTTTGGACATCTGTTAAGGCTTGTGTAAATAATAAAATCAATACGTATAACTTCAATCATTGTAAATAAACCCCAATTTAATCATTATAAATAGGTATGATTCCCCCGTGTGGTGCCGGGTCCACTTACTTCTTCCTGGGATGTCGCAAAAGGCGACTAATAGGATATTCCAGGAGACGGGCAGCAGCGTCTCCCTGCGGACTAAGAACATCTACTGCGGTCACCAACATGCACTGGCTAAGCGTGGTGACTACCGGCTACAACCCCCTTATGATAGCCACAACTAAGCCTCGGCCCCCAGTCCCCGGCAGCCCCGCTATTCCTAGTTACGGTAGCGGCTATGGTAACGGCGTGGCAGGGGGTGCTAAGAATCGCCGGCAGAGATCGGGCTACCAATCTCAAAAACGACTTCTGCACCTGGCAACATATAACACCAGGACACTGAGGACCGACGACAAGGTGAAAGAGCTGGAAGAAGAGATAGACAAGTTAAACTGGAGTATTGTGGGTGTATCTGAAGTCCGAAGAGAGGGGGAGGACACGATAATACTCAAATCCGGAAACTTGTTCTATCACTGGGAGGGCGAACGTCTGTCCCAAGGTGGTGTCGGGTTTCTCGTTCACAAGTCCGTCGTCAACAACATTGTGCAAGTTGGGAGCGTGTCGTCCAGGGTAGCGTACCTTACACTCAGAATATCCAAACGGTATTCGTTGAAGGTTGTACAGGTATATGCGCCGACTTCGACACATCCTGACAATGAGGTTGAGGTTATGTATGAGGACATAAGCAGAGCCATACATGAGGTAGGTAAAGCTCATTTCAAGTTGTGATGGGGGGCTTCAACGCGAGACTGGGCATGCAAAGCGGCGCCGAGATGAAAGTGGGTCCCTACACATTGGACGACGGAATCACCGAGGACACTTACTGGCTAACTTTTTGGAGAAGGAAGGTCTCTTCATGATGAATTCCTTCTTCAGAAAGAAGCCGCAACGCAAGTGGACTTGGCTAAGTCCTGATGGTTCCACGAAAAGCGAGATAGACTTCATTCTGGCAGACAAACGGCACATATTTAATGATGTCTCTGTGATCAGCAGGTTTAAGACCGGAAGCGATCACCGAATTGTAAGAGGCACATTAAATATCGACCTGAAGCTGGAACGGTCACGCCTGATGACGTCTACGCATCGCCCAACACCTATCCAAATCCAGGGATCCGAAAACTTTCAACTTGAGCTGCAAAACCGTTTTGCGTACCTAGAATCGTGCACGTCAGTGGACGAGTATAACACCAGGATGGTAACAACTGTCCACGAGGTAGGGTCGAAGTATTTCAAGACCCACCCTAGTGGTAGATCTCAGGTTCTCTCAGAGCAAACTCTCGGTCTTATGAGGGATCGACGAGAACTATGTGTGCAGTCTCCAACCTCTATGAGGGAATACCGACGGCTCAATGAACAGATCTCCAAGTGCAGGCGACGCGATTTGCGAAAACACAACGCAAATCGTGTAAAAAGCACTATTGAGCGAAACCAGAGCTCAAAAGTGTTCGCCAGGGATCTGTCTATTGGGCAAAGTCAGCTTACGAGGTTGAAGACCGAGTCCGGCACCATGGTTTCGTCGAAACCCGAAGTTCTGAGGGAGACTGAGAGATACTACGGACTTCTGAGATCTGGAGGGAAACCCTTTCTAGTGGCGCTCAAAAAACTGTTCGATTCCGTCATCAACCGGAACTACCCCGGAAGCGTAGAGCAGAAGTGTGGTGACGCTGTTCTTCAAGAAGGGCGATAATGCCCTTTTGAAAAACTACAGGCCCATTGCACTTCTGAGCCACGTTTATAAGCTGTTTTCGAGGGTCCTCACAAATCACATTGCACGCAGGCTTGACGACTTTTAGCCACCCGAACAAGCAGGATTCCGAAAAGGCTACAGCACCATAGACCATATACACACACTGCGGCAGATTATACAAAAGACCGAGGAGTATAATTTGCCGTTATGTGTTGCCTATGTGAACTATGAGAAAGCCTTTCATTCTATTGAGACCTGGGCGGTACTAAATTCTCTCCAGCGGTGCCGGATCGACTACCGGTATATCAAGGTGTTGAAATGTTTGTACTCATCTGCCACCATGTCCGTCAGAGTACACGACACAGCAACGAGCCCCATCCAATTGCAGAGAGGTGTCAGACAAGGGGATGTCATATCTCCAAAACTGTTCACCGTTGCGTTGGAAAACGTGTTCAAGCTGATGAAGTGGAAACGACGTGGCATTAACATCAACGGTGAATACATCACACACCTGCGATATGCCGACGATCATATTATGACTATCATCCTAGCGGGTTCCCTGGAAGAACTTGGTACGATGCTTGGGGACTTGAACAGCGCCTCACAACGGATGGGTCTTAGGATGAACATGGACAAGACGAAAATCATGTCGAATGTCAATGTCACACCCGTACCGGTTGTTGTTGATGGCGCTGCTCTCGAAGTTGTAGACGAATACAATTACCTGGGTCATGTGATCCAGATGGGTAAGTCCAACTTCGAGAAAGAAGTCACTCGTAGAATCCAACTCGGATGGGCTGCGTTCGGGAAACTGCGTCATATCTTGTCGCCCAGAACACTACCTCAGTGCCTGAAGTCGAAGGTATTCGAGCATTGTGTGTTGCCAGTGATGACATACGGATCCGATACGTGGTGCTTTACTATTGGCCTAATCCACAAGCTCAAAGTAGCGCAGCGGGCTATGGAGAGGGCTATGCTCGGTATTTCTCTACGTGATCGCATCAGAAATGAGGAGATCTGTAGACGAATAAGGGTAACCGACATAGCTCAAAGAATTAGCCGGCTGAAATGGAAAGTGGCTGGCCACATAGTGCGAAGGACCGATTACAATAAGAGATTTTTATAAATAAGACCGTATGGGTCGGTAATAGAATTAAGTATGAAGATTACTTTATTCTATTAGCGACAGCAAAAATAAGCAATAACTGGCTAAAATTTCTGCTTTAATGCAAACGTGTTTTGATGGATGTCATTGCTATGATTATTTTTCGGTATCAAAAAGTTTCTTAATTTTGATATGAGATATTATTTAAAATACATTGCCATACATTACTAAAAATTATTGCTTACGTCGAATCTTGTTTAAAAGAAAATCTATGAGACAAAATGTATGGCGTTAATTGATCAAATTATGTAATATACTCTTAAGAATCAAACAAGTTAAAAGAAACATCGAAAATAACGTATTAAAAGAAATAAAATCTAAAATACTAACTGTTGTAAAACATCTAACAACGCCACGAGGCGGTATTAGAAGCAACTTATGAATATTATGTTTCTATTACCGCTTTAAGGTAAAATTCAAATTAAACCACAAAAAATAGTCAGAACGGTAATATTAGATGTGAATCTAGAAAACCAATATATTATTTATTATATTTACACATTTGCATGCAGGTATACACATTTTATTTAAGTTAATTTATCTTAAGTAATAATTATGTTTACTTACGTAGCCGGGAGCGCAACACTATGAGACGGGCGTCCGTGTCGGGCGCTTATCAGTTATTATCCAATTATTCTGTTTGCTGATTATTTACGCACACAAACTTTATT
The DNA here is from genome assembly GCA_963932265.1 of Thymelicus lineola. NCBI lineage: Eukaryota > Metazoa > Arthropoda > Insecta > Lepidoptera > Hesperiidae > Thymelicus > Thymelicus lineola. Next base: position 9,436,408 of record OZ010701.1, read on the forward strand.
ATTTTTGTTTCTCAATATACATACCTAAAATATTTTTAGGCTACAACTTTCATGAAATGTATAGTATGCCTTAAAATAGTGATTAAAAAAACTGTCGGTATTGGATACAGATTTTGGGGTGGCGTTATTGGGCGCGTTTACGTTACTTTGGCCACTAAACTTGAAAATCGCCCACTAAAATTGAAAGTACCCACCAAAATTGAAAAATCAGTGCCACCAAAATTGAATGTTCTGATATTCACCCATATCGATTACAGTTTACACAGATTACACTTTGATAAATTATGTGGTTAATCTTTGATTTGTTTAGTAATAATCTATACTCTATACTAATATTATAAAGAGGAAAGATTTGATTGTTTGCATTGAATAGGCTCCGAAACTACCGAACCGATTTGAAAAATTATTTCACTGTTGGGAAGCTACACTATCCCCGGGTGACATAGGCTATAAATATATATTTTTTTTTTAATATTTTCCGCGAAGCGAAGCGAGGGCGATTTCCTAGTGTAAAATATATGCTTAAACAGTATACTAGTGATAGGCGATTGTTGCAAAAAAACCATCGACTGAATCGAAAATTGCGCCATTGCCCATTCGAGTGTCGTTTTAAAAGACGAAGAAAGGAGACCTTTTTTTCGTGCCACTGGACACGACCCTCGATAACAATCGAATATCATCAATTGTTATCGAATTTTATCGACTAAGCTGAACAATCGACTAATTCGATTAATTTAAGTAATAATCGCTCATCACTAAAGTATACTCTATTCGCATTGTAAGTTATTTATTATATGAGTAGAAATTTCAACGCAATCATCTGGTTATTATGTCTTGGGAAAGGATCACAATTAAAAAACGTTTGCTAGATTTCACTCATACATAATTAATTGCTAACGAACAAAAATAATAACGGTCAAGTTATTAAAAATAAAAACTTGTAAAATCTACACAGCATTAAATAACGTCACCTAACTATGTTAAATTTATTGCCTAGAAAATTGAATATGATGCGGAATGATGGGTTAATTTAAAAGTGCCCTCAAGGGTCAATTATACTTAAATATTATGACCGTATATTAAGGAAACCTAAAGTTGAAACCTGTTTATATTGTACATAATTATAGGTATACATAGATAATTCTATTTATATTTAAGTACTACTAATTCTATTTTAAACGACTCGTCGTGTGGGGGCTGGGGGCTTTAGAGCCAGTTCTTTCTTTCATCTTTTGTCCTTCTTGGCCGGAAACGCATCAGTGATATCTTTTTGTCGCTGATGTCCAAAAGCGACGATAGCCACTAACCATCATTACATAAAAAAAATCTTATAATTAAATATGTGTCAAAATTTAGGATATTTCAAATGGTAACTTTAATACTTTTCTTTTAAAAACGTTGACCGTTTTACCCTACTTTTTGAACAAGATGTAAAGTTTATAGAGTCTGGGTACAGAGTGCATTATAAGGCTATTACGTATAATCACAGAAGAAATAATATTACATATATGGTATAATGTTGTGCTTCTAGAAATCTATAATATTTTACATACATGGTATGTGGAATGTATGGGCTTTACTATTAACGTCTTTAATTTTCTTTTTTTATTTAATAACTTTTTTATTTATTCTTCTTCACTAAGTTTTTAAGTAGAAAAACAGTTTTTAGTAGTAGTATTAAGAAATAAATGTATCTACATTAAATAAAATCTAATTGGTCTGTCTAAATTGGTTCCTATCGGTTTGTTTAACTCACGTATCTTCGTTCCGTGGCTGGAGTATAGTTAGATATTTGATATTATGATTTGTAGCCAGTAGGTACATGTTGAACTAAACTCTCCAATTGTAATTTCGTCACAATTGCAGAAGACTAACCTCATTATGAAACTAAGTATCTCGTCCTAAGACTTCATCGTTCATAAATTGGCCAATTTCAGAGTTCAGATACGTGAACGAGTCCTAGGTTCGATTTCAGACCGGGGCAGACTTTTATGTTATTTTTTTCTTTTTTCGGGTGTTATTGACACAGATGTTCATAATCTTGGCGTGTGACCGAGCATATTTTTAATAATTTTGAGAAATTCAAAAAATTTGACCAAACAAGCATGCAACCCGACTAACGCCCCGTATCAACTGTTTATCTCATGTTTATTTGTGGTTATCATATTTCGTTAATATAATAATTTTATTCATTAACAACTTTTCCAAATTAATTGCTTAAAAACACAATATCCGGATGACCGAGCTTAGCTCGGTTTAGTATTGCTTAACAACGCCATCTGCTTTAGCTTTAGTGTAGCTACTCGTCAATAGATGTCAGGAAGAGTCTATTGTAGCCGTTTTTCATTGCCTGAAAACACGGATAAAACGACATTTTTTAAATATGAATCCTAGCTAGTTCGATTTATTGCCCCCGAAACCCCCTGCATACTAAATTTCATGAAAATCGTTGGAGCCGTTTCCGAGATTCAGAAAAAATTATATATATATACAAGAATTGCTCGTTTAAAGATATTAGATTTACAAGACCATCTTAAATTACGTAACATATTAAGTACCAGCATTAAATTAGGGTTACACTACGTTTAAAATAATGACATTTAATAATACTGTACCGTTTCCCAAGTAAAGTCGTATTTAAGATCGTTCCCAAGCTAATCGCAGTTCCCAAGAAATTGCAAACAAATGTAATCTTTTGCACAGGATCATTATGCATTTATATCAAAATAAATGCCAATTCGTTGTTGATTCATGACAAATCTAGTAAAATACTTTTATTGGTGATTGTACCTACAAGTTTTTGAGTATATTGAAATAAAATTACGTGAATACGGATTGCTACTCCAGGAAATTAAAATTCCAGTACATTTGTTTTGTGAATTATAAGTACTCGTCAAAATTATCGTCACGCATAACTATATAACTTATTTAATGAACATATTGTTGTAGCCAGTAAAGCCATTAAATATTTTTTTAATGCACGTTTTTTAATAAATTAAGTCAATACGTGATATGCCTATCCAAATGTTTAAGAGATATGTGAAATCTTAGCTAGTAGGCAAAGGATATTATATATAATATATAAATACTATTATGTACTATTATGTACCCTTCTGTGGTATAAATTAATATATTAATGAAAAAGACGCATGGAAATTACTGCCGCATCCAGTTCCGCGTAGGTTAGAACAAATTAGGTAACTTCTCATTATTTTAAAAGATGTGCCGAGGAGTTTCTTTATGGCTTTTATTATCCTACATGACAAAGCACCCTTCCGAAAAGCTGGTAGTTATAAAAATTAAATGCATAAGTGTATCAGTGATACATTGAATAAAGATTTTGATTTGATTTCATTTGATTTAATCGAAAAACGGTCTTCGCTACACCTGCATCAATTTTAAATAAATAAGCTATCCCGGAAATGAGGCAGTTAAAAAAACCATCTCCACTTTACTTGGAGGTTACTTACACGCAAAAAAGCATTGCGGACCCACCATACTCCTGGCCATACCCTTGGTGGTAGGGTGGGACTCAACTCTACCACCATAGAGATGTGATCTAGGGTACTTATACTTATTATGGATATTTTCTAAATTGTATTCTATCACATTGTTGGCGTGATTTGTTGGCCTTCTGGTATCGGGTCCTTTGAGAAACATGGACCCATAATCCATTAGAGTGACCTAAAAGTCTAAAAGTATAAATCTTAAAATATAATTTACTCTCCAAAGTAGATGATGATGATGGTTATAATTTCGGATGTTTATAACATCATTTCTCTAGCATGCAATTTAAATTGATCAGGTTGGCCGCAAAGAGCACATCGGCATAAGGGTGCTTTTCCACCAGAGATGTGCTATGTTACGTTGCTATGGATGCGTTTGATATCCACCAGTCATATTCATTGGAAATCAATAAATTTATTGAACCAATCATATTTATTGGATTTCACATCTTCGCAGCATAGCTGCATAGCACATCTCTGGTGGAAAAGCACCCTAATGTTTGGGTATCAAATGCGAAATTCTGATGGGATGTTTTCGATTAAAAGGATTTTAATTTGAATTTCTTCATTATCATCTTACGTCTTAAGGAAGATTTAACGGAAAAACAGCCCTCCAATATTGTATTATAGTTATTTCAGTCACTGTCTTTGAATTATTTATTACAAACACAATAAATAAAATACCAACACACTTGTATGTATATAGACTTAAGTATTATATAAACATAGTTAAGTAACAGCCAAGTTAGTAAGATTTAAAGCAAGTAACTAAGATTTAAATCTTAGTAAATGGAAGGAATCTTCACACGTTAGTAAATGGGATTGACGTTTGTATTCAGCTGTCGCATGCAAATTGCACAAATGAGGTTTATTGTCGTCCGACATGGACTGCACTGATGGAATCCGCTCAGGCTGAAGTAACCTAGTGATGGGAATAACACCGGTGAAGTAGGATTCATCTTCTTACTGATATTATACATGGCAAGTTATGATAATGATAAATGATAATTTATTTGTTTGTATTGATTATATAGAGTATTGATTAATTAGCTATAATTTTAGATATATAATATTGTATGCCCGTTTGTGGTGGGAATACAAAGATCCATATGTTTGACTTGTTACACCTGACTTTAATTGTACCTGTATTCCACAATAAAGATGATTGATTGATTGATGATTGATTGATATTTGCGAATGATAGTTTGTAAGGATAGATGTATGGATTACTCTTTCAAGCAAAAAACGACTAAATTGATTTTTAACCGACTTCCAAAAAGGAGGAGGTATTCAATCCGACTGCATTTTTTATGTTTGTTACCTCAGAACTTCCGACTGGGTGAACTGATTTTGACGGTTCTTTTGTAATCCAAAGCTGGTGCTTGTCATGTAGTCCTATTTAAATTTGAGCGAGATCTCACGAGTAGTTTTTGAGTTAGCCCTAATTTTGAAGTCGGTCATTTTTTCTCAAGAATTATTGTATAACACAAGTAGAACATGATCTAGAATAACTTATAGGGTACTTATTATCTCTGAAAACGCGCAAAGCCGCGGGCGGATATAGTATTTTCCTATACCTATTGGATGTTTCCTCGTGGACGGACTTAGACTAACAAGCCACCTAATATTTTAGTTTGAAGATTTTGTTGCACACTTTGGTGGTTTCTGGTCTCTGGTTTTAAGTTTTAATTTTAGTTTGGTTGTAACTTTCTTTATACCTACTTATAATTTTTTTAAAAATAAGAAAAATAACTATGTGAACTAGTTGAAATAAACGAAAGATAAAATTTTGCTCTATGTTTTCTTTAATAAATCAGTGAACTCTATGTTTACTTTAATAAATCAGTGAACTCCGCATCCTAGTCGGTATAGTATCGGTAACAAATGCACAGATGAACGGGCAAAATTTAAAAACCATAATATCCCAACATATAATAATTAGAAGCTCAGCAATACGTTTCTAAAAGAACGTCGTACTCGTAATTAAAAGTATTTTAGGTAAATAGGCAACTCACGTCAAAAAATAAAATTGTTCATCCTTTAAAAACTTGCTAAAGATACTTTATTTTGGCCAAATCCTTTATATGTACGTATACAATGTATCTATGTAGTTCTCGTCTATTCGCCGTTTATGTTACACATCTGTCTATGTAATGATATACTCGTACATAGGTAACATAGACGATTTTACTAACAGCTTCGTTTTCAGCGTGTAACAGGGACATCTCTAGCGTTATGTCGTGTTCGCTTCTTGCTTCCTGGTTCCATTGTTCCATTTCGTGACGCAGCAGCACGAAAGCCCTGGTACCAACGGTCTTTTAGTTGCATTCTATGGGACTTCCCTATTCGATTTGTAGTAATAACTAATAGTATTCATGCGTAGTATCTGTATGTACAGGATGGTTCGCTCTATATATTGTTTTTATTGTTGGAGTCTGGGTTACTTAAGTCATTTAGAAAAATAGTATTTATCAATGGTTTTATCAGTGACCTAGATTATAATGACCAGGAAAATTATCCTGAATTTTTTATCTAAAAAATATCACAAAATTAACAATATCGAGTTAAGTAGTTATTTTAAAAATATTTTTCTATTTAATGTTTAGGTGTTTTGGGCAAAACACACCTATCTTAATTATGTTAGTGTTTAAATAATTCACAATATTCTGTCTTTATGCAACATAACAGAATAATCTATACTAATATTATAAAGAGGAAAGATTTGATTGTTTGCATTGAATAGGCTGCGAGACTACCGAATCGATTTGAAAAATTCTTTCACTGTTGGGAAGCTACACTATCCCCGGGTGACATAGGCTATATTATATTTTTTTTACTATTTTTTCCGAACGAAGCGGGGGCGATTTCCTAGTATATACGTAACACGATGTTCAATATTTTTGTACTTTCCATAAAGTATTTTAACACGAGGCATAAAATACGTAACGCCATCCAGAATAATTTTCTACATAATATTATAATACTTATAATCCTTTAACGCTTAACGTCTGTTATTATTGGCAAAGATTTGCGAAAATTTTCTACCAAAAGCATTCATGCCAATTTCAAAATATTACGTTCTATTGTGAATTACCCTTTCTGAATTACCACCCTTAAGGTTGAATTACAATTACAAGCATTATGATTCGATACCGGCCCTAATGGTCGCGTTGGCCGTCTTTGTGTAGAATTTCACAAGTTGTAATCTTCTGAGCATTTGTCGCTATAAACCGCTGAAGATAATGACGAGATGCGTGCAATAGTAGCTCAAACACGAATGATAAGGTTATTGTGTCGTTAAAATGTAAAGAACATTACATTAAATATGTCCAGTGAACATCGTGGTTTCGAGAGTCGGTCAATGTCAACGCAGGTTCTGGGAACAATCAGACTTTTCTTTAGGCTTTAAATCTTTGCCGTCACGATAGGATAACAGCATCCACGATTGCAAGACATTTGCACTCATTGACAAAGAAAATTAGCATTTTGTTCGTTTTACGGTTGTAATTCAGTCGAATCAAATTGAATCAAAAGTTTTGAATTTATTCTTCTGTGGGGTTAATTTTTAGTATTTGACAAAGTTGCATGCGTATAATTTTGTAAAATTAAGTAGATAGTAAGTAGATATAGGAATTTGCATACTTAGGTATTAGGTAGGTATATTTTATTGGCGCCTTTGTACAAAAAAATGCAGTAACTCGTGCTTCCGTGGGAGGTCACAAAAGTACATTTAAATACACTGAAATGAGAAGACTAACGTCCCAACTCAGAGTCACTAACGTTTGCTTTAATCACCCCGTAGTACATAATTTGTACTGTGATTCTTTATTAAGCGATTAAAGTAACCGTTAGTGATTCTGAGTTGGGAAGAAGTAACTATATATTAGATTCGTGATAGCAAGACCTATAAGTATCTACTATTAACAAGTCCAGCAAAAAGGCCTGCGTAAATACCACAAGGTTACAATGACACTAATCGTTCAATGACGGGTTAGTTGTCCTAAAAATTGAGACTGCGTTCATTACAACTATTTCCCCATTAGTGCGTTGCGACAACGATTCCGCGCGATCCCACGCGATGTCATCTGCGACCACGAGTCATTGTGGCCAGGGGAGGAAATTAGATAGAAGAACTGTAGTTAATACATTCAAACTATTTAGATTAGATATGGGCTATAGGTACTATGGCATGAGTTAATTTCATGAACCCCGTCCAGTGTCCATCTTATAACATGGGGCATATTACTGATTATCAATTGATAATTGACATTGCCCGGAAATAGTTTAAACATACAGAAGATTATCTTATTACTATTCAACGTGGTTTATTAAGTCGAATTCAACTTTCCTTTTCTTTTATTTCAGTGCTACTAGCGGTAGCCGTGGCTGACAGCGGCTACAAGTACAACAAACCAGGCCAGCCCTTCGGCCCGGGACAAGGGACCTCGCCAGGCCGCCCTGGGTACGCACCAACTCCAACCAGTGGCTATCCAAACTCACCCACATCGCCGTCTTACAACGCACAGAATGAATACCCCGGCTCGACACCAAGCTATTCATCTGGTCCATCCAACTATCCTTCAGGAAATCAAGGCTACCCTGGTGGACAACATCCTCAAGCTACATACCCGGGACAGGGACCTTCGTACCCCGGACAGGGACCGAGTGGTGCTGGCTTTCCTGGACAAAATGGCCCTAACTATCCAGGCCAAAACTATCCTAATCAAGATGGCCAGGCACTAGGACATACTGGAGGATTCCCCGGAAGTCCTGGGGGCCAAGGTTTTGGGCCCGATGGTGACTCTGGTGCATACGACGGAGGCGACTACTCCGCCATTCCTGGTGAACCTGATAAAGATTATCCTATCCTATCAACCATCCCAGAGACTTCTTTCAGGTGCGACGCTCAAGCTTATCCGGGTTACTACGCAGACGTCGAAGCTAGATGTCAAGTTTTCCATGTGTGCGCAAACAATATAACATACGACTTCCTCTGCCCTAATGGAACAATATTTTCTCAAGAAGTTTTTGTCTGCGTTTGGTGGAATCAGTTCGATTGTAACTCGGCTCCTAGCTTTTACGGGTTGAATGCTAACCTTTATGATTATTCATTTACGGGGTCGCAAGGTTTCCCTAACCTTGACTTTACACAAGGTCAGCAGGGTCCTAACTTCCCCGGTGTTTCTGGCACGAAGGGTCCCACTCCTATTTATCAAGGCAGCACTGGACCTCAAGGACCATCGGCAGGTTATCCTGGAAGTACCGGACCACAAGGACCATCAGGCGGTTACCCTAGCAATGCTGGACCACAAGGGCCCTCAAGTGGCTACCCTGGCAGTACCGGATCTCAAGGACCATCAGGAGGTTATCCTGGAAGTACCGGACCACAAGGACCATCAGGCGGTTACCCTAGCAATGCTGGACCACAAGGGCCCTCGAGTGGCTACCCTGGCAGTACCGGATCTCAAGGACCATCAGGAGGTTATCCTGGAAGTACCGGACCTCAGGGACCATCAGGCGGTTACCCTGGGGCTGGATCAGGACCATCCGCTGGCTACCCTGGCAGTGCCGGACCGCAGGGACCCACAACTTCATACCCAAGCGGCTCTCAAGGACCATCTTATCCTGGCAGCTCTGGTCAACATTCAGGCTCCTATCCATCCTCTGGATACCCGCAAGGACCAACAGGTTCCCAAAGTCCAAGCTATCCCGGAGCACAAGGCCAATCAAACTACCCAGGCGGCAATCAGGGCTACCCATCAGGAAAACCGTCTGGTCCTGGCTTCCCCAGTGGACGACCACAAGGAACAAGTGATTCCGGATTCCCAGCGCAAAAGCCCAACAGAGAATATCTTCCTCCTAGAAATTAGCATGCCCAAACTGTCATCGATAGCAACCATAAAATTATTTTATAAGACTTAATAATGTACTTAATTAAGTTACGACTTCGACTAAAATTAAACGATTTAGCCCTTTCACTATTGTACTATGTACTAATAACTATAATAAGCCTGCATTGAATTAACAATTGACAAACGTTTCTGAGTGTTGGTACAGACATTATTATGTACAACTGCGGGACACATAGGTTGAAGCGCATTATGTTTTTTTTCTCTAAATGTATTTTCTCACAATGTTCTCGCAAATTAGTTCTTCCAAGTTAATAAGTTCTAATGATACCACTTTCACTGTTTATGAAAGGTACCTACATCGGCTTTGTTGTAAAGAAAAATGTAAAAGACGCGGCTTGACTTTGAAAAAAAAAGCATTGAAGTATTGTACTAAAGCACCCAGAAGAACAGACATCGCGAACAAAGTTTGTGTCGCGCCGAGTTTCAATTTTCAAAATTGAGCCACCGCGCCGTTTTCCTTTCAAAATCGAACGAGTTCATTGAAAATTGAAGCCCATTGGCGCCAATTCATTGGGACAAACATCGTGTTCGCGGTGTCGATTCTATACGCTAGTATAGAATACTTCAATGTAGTATAGCTATAATTTACATGTGCTTTTTAACCTTATCCGTGCGAACTTAACTGATTGCTAATCTGTGTCCGTTGGCCAGTACATAACATGTTATTCATAGAGTGTAATATAATGTATGATATTGGAAGGATAAGGAGCGTTATATTCATTGAAGTATTATTACTAGCGTATAGAACCGACACCGCGAACACCGTGTAGGTATGTCCCAATGCATTGGCGCCACGTGGCTTCAATCTTCAATGGATTCGTTCGATTTTGAAAGGAGAACCGGGGCTCAAATTTTGAAAATGGAACTTCCCGGGCGGGACACATTTTGTTCGAGATGTCTGTTCTATGACATTATACTTCAATGGTTATATTTTAAAAATTGTGATGATTAAAACAAGAAGTTACCAAAACTAGTGTTCGTAGTTTAGTACAAAAATGAAAAATAAAATTCCTAAGTAGGTTAATTACATTTTATTCAATATTACCAATTATGATTAGGTACAATTATTTGTAAATAGCATATTAAATATTTTTGAGCAAATTTCTTTTTATTTGTAAGTCTAATTACCTCGTCTATCTAGAGCCGCACAGCCGCTAGAGGGCTCTGCTTCGCCGCCTCTTAACATCAGTCTTGCCAGCTAAACTTCTAATATTTCTACCAAACAGTTCGTTTAATAATACCAATTCTTTACAAATGGGCAAATTATTACCGTCAATTACAACTTTAACGAGGCCACTCTGATTACTTTTTTTTGTAACATTTTGATACATCATTACATTTAGTAATTTTTTAATCGATAAGTAAGATAAATTATTATACGCTAAGTTCAAATAACTGAGTACCATATTACCTAAACAAGAGTAATAACTATCGCGGAGTTTTATCGAATTGGAATCAAACGGATCAATAAATTGGCCCAAAATTTCATTTGCCAATAATTCAGCTCTATCTCTAGCATCCTCATCTGAATATTTGAGGGAATCTTTATCTTTTCTAGCTGATTTCCTTTTCTTTACCGATTTACGACTCACTTGACTCAATTCATCGAATGATCTATCACATTCATTTAAATACTTTGAATAAAGAGCTTGTTTGCACTTTAAATATTTCATGTACCTTATACGCATGTTCATAACTTCATCACTCGTTAAAGGAAATTCAATTAAAATGCCAAGCAAATAGCTAGCTCCTTCATCATTGATACAATTATCCGCTAAACTCAAATATCGCAAACGTCTATTGGTCCTCAGAGCATCACTGATAAATTTAGCACCAACGTCCGTTATATGATTAGACGATAGATTCAAAATTTGTAAATTTTCTGCAGGTGCACCATGGTGTAACTTCTCAGCGATTAGTTTACAATCATCATCGTCTAATTTACATTTACACAATGAGAGGCTCCGAAGGCTAGATTTTTCATTCAAAAGCGCTTCGTACGTTCGCTGTAATACTGGTGAATTATCTAAACAGATACTTGTAATGGTAGACAGTTCAAGTATTTTACTTATTTCGTGTATAATATAGAAGTCAATATGACAATGCCGAACTGTTATAGTAGTTAAGTTTTGGAAGTAAGGCGATAGTAAAGCTATTACTTGCATTAATATTCTTGGTACCTTTATTTCACTCAACAAAATTTCTGTCAGACAGTTGTATGTATCATACACCGCTGTTATTGTAAGGGTATTAGTGTCAACATAAGGCTCGCTCTGTGCAGATTTAGAGTCTTCAGCCGTTTTGACTTCACTTGGCTGTGACACTACAGTTGCTTGTGTTGGTAATATGCTTAACTTTTTACGTTGTCGTGGTGTTGGGTCTCCGTATTTAATTGATTTGTAGAATTCATCTGAAAATGATTTTTTGCAGTATATAGGGTGTCATCCATCTTTATAACCAAGCCAGTGGTACATGCTTCAGATATCACAACAGCTAATGGCTTAGTCTTTTGTATAACTCAATTTTATCACTACCAAGCTACCTAGCCAATGCAGATGCAGATAAACAGATGCTTTGACCTACTAGTCAACAAAACCTAAGTAATGTCTAATGTGAAGAAGGTACTATAAGAAGGAATGCTTACTGATTCATCATAGTAACGAATTGAAGAAAGTACTAAATGATAGCTCACCACGTTGCTGTTCTTTCTTCACTATTATATTGTAAGGACATTGCAATTTGGCGCACGCGGTAGGTAACGCAGTACCCAGATCAATGAATTCACTAATTTCCCCTCTTTTACTATCCACGGTAGTTCTTATTGATTTTGTAGATTTAAAAGAGGTCAGAGATTTAATCGACTTGGACGTCTTCATGGTAATTCAGTTTTATAAAAAATAATAATAAAACTTTTATCAAAATAAAACGTTAAAAATAAATTATATTATTAAAATCAGTAAGTCCAAGTCTCAGTGATTTTTAGAAATGACATCTATTTGTCACTTTTCGCCTGTAAAATATCGATCTGTAAAATATGTATGTCAGTGTAAAAAGGTTTCAATTTGAAACATACCGAAAACAAAAATGACGCCTTGTGGTGAACGCACATAATGTACATTATGCGGCCGCATATTATGTCATCCGCATCGGGTTCTCATAATTATGATTTCATACAAATGCGGCGCGTTCGGCATGTACAGTGCGGACATGTGCGTTCAGCGTAAGCCTTAAGTCTGAAGAACTTTATTTATTATTCAAACAATTTACAGCAGGTACAGATAATTTCTAAAAAAAAGAAAATTGATTTTTTTTGGAAAGATTTGGAAAATTTTGAAAGATTGAATCGAGCACTGCGTACCTAATTATTATAAAATAAAACCTAAATTCACGATTAACGATGAAGATGAAAGTTGTAGATAGATCAATATTTGTTTTGTAGTTTTATGGGAAGTTAATGCTTAGCTACAATCCCACCCGATGGTATTCTAATGAGGGTTTTTGATACTATTTCTGCCACCAGGCGGCGCTACGTTGGCGTCAGGTCTAAACAGTTGTCAGATAGCACAGTGTCGTAGGTACTAAACATAAATTATTGAAATTCTGTTGTGTTTGGAAGTGTTATTGACTTTATTATGGATTACGACCAGAAAAAGGTCGCCGAACTGAAGATTGAGCTCAAAAAAAGGGGCGCAAAAGTCACTGGTAGGAAGGAAAAGCTCATTGAAAGTAGGTACTAGATTTTGTTTACACAATTTGATTTCGTTCTTTAACTACTAAATTGCAGTTATTTATTTATCCGACCACTGGAACATAAAAAGTAGCTTTCTTCCTTCCCCATGCATTGTCTACTTAGTACCGAAAACCACCTTAGATCTGACGGAACACAATTTTAAATTAATAGATTTACATTTCGTAGTTCCCAATAGTTAACCATACATAGTAGTGTTTTATATCAATACATTCGGCTTGAAGTGTTCTCTTCAAATGTCCAGTTAGTTTTTGATTTCCCTTTAAATTTTCCAAAATTTTCTTTAAACTACTTTTCCTTATATTATCATACGTTTTTGCAATAGTTTCTTTTCTTTCATGTTGACCAACCACTGCATGGTATCGGAAGATTAGAAATTCCTTGGCGCACCCATTTCTTTTAGTTCCATAAAAATATTTCGTAAATTTCAAATTTTTTTGCCAAAAACTTAAAAAAAACACAATTTTCAAAATTACTTTCTCAAAACACTTTCTACATTAAATTTTATTTCAGTTCTGTGTAGCGCTCACCGAGCCCGATCTTTTGGTACCTCTCGTGCCCGGATCCGATCACTGGGACACAGGCTATTTTTCGTTGGAATTTATCTTTGAATGGCTACAAGCCACTGTTTCAATCGGGTTTTATCTCCAGTAGGGAACTTATAACCTCCTGTTTTATTTGCACACATAGGCACTGCACAACACTGTGGCATTTAAGGAAACAATATTCTTAAAGTAATGATTTTAAGAATAAATAAACCAAAAAATACATAGAAAATTGTAATTCGCGTATGTATTTTGACAGTTCATTAGACCTGACGCCAAAGTGCTGCCATCTGGCGTAGACCGTTTCAGAAAACCCTCATTACTGTTTGAGTGTATGTAAATCCAGAATTATTTAGAATTTTTCTCATTTACAACATCTGAACTCAATCACTGGCAACGTTGCCAAATAGATTATGGCATTATGTACCTACTCTGTGGATTATGGCAGTTTTACTGTCTAATTTAGGTATTATGTCTGTGACCAATGATATTATATATTAAACATCTTTGTCTGTGACATTATTTCATGAAGTTAATGTTATAGAAATTAGACCAGCATTAGACTATACGACCTCAGATTAACGACATGATGGTCTATAATTTAGATCATTTGAATCCCCACCCCACTACGTGGGTTCTTCAAAGAGCTCTTTTTTAAAGTCACAGGCACAGCTCTTTTCCCATTGTAAACGATGTCGCTTCCCAAGGCTGGATTTGCGAAGTCTTAAAAGTCGAATTATTTTAATAGATTTTTTTTCAATAAACTTAGGTCATAAAAGATTAATAAAAAATACCCATGGTCATCGCAAAACATACATTTATTGCCTAATCGTAAAAATGTTTACATTAAAAATAAAAAATTCTTATAAGTTTAGAACCTAACATAAGAGCTTAAAACATAATATAATTATTTGTATCTTCTATAAGTAGGGAAGATAAAAATCGCAAACGGGAGTACAATGCAGGGTAGGTAGTTTACTAATGCAGTCTACTCATTCCAATCAAATACTAATCAGTTAACGATAAAATTTCAGTCTAGGGATTGAGACAAAAAAAAATACTGTAATACCAGCTTGCTTGAAGTAACTAACTTTCTGTAAGGCAGAAATATCTCGTATTAATGTGACCAGGATTAAACGAAGTAAGTAGTAATTTATGCAAGATCCAGAACATTGAACATAATCTACATACTACTAATATTATAAAGCTGACGAGTTTGTTTGGTTGAACGTGCTAATCTCAAGAACTACTGCTTTGAATTGAAAAAATCTTTTTGTGTTTGATAGTCCATTTATCGAGGAAGGCTATAGGTTTTATAACATCATATATTCTGCCGTCATACGGTGAAAGGCCGTAACTCACTTTTTGACAAAAATGACTTAAATATAGGTTCGGAATCACCAAAAAATTTTCAACATTTCTGTGTAGGTGGTAAAGCTCTAATTCAATCGTAGCCCGAGTCACAAGTGGATAAAAAACGTAACTTAGTCCCAGAAACGTTGTGATCTAAGATGAATAGCCATTAATTCGTTTTTAAGCCCTTTCTTATTAGTAAAAGCAATTCTCATGTTTGAAAAGCAATAACTTCATTTTTAGACCTTTTCAAATTATTATTATTCACCAATTGTGATTCGATATCCTACAATCAAAAACCCTAATAGACGTTAGGGCTTTTAATTTTTGTATTCTCGCTGAACTTAACTGTTGATTTTCAAATAATATATATTTTGAATTAATGAAAACGAGAATGTTATTTTTTTTCAATTGTGATATTTAAACTTCTGAGAATAGTAAGCTTTTATTTTTGTTTATTATTGAATTATATTTCTACTGTTACAGTAAATATCGTTTTTTTTGTTTTTTCTTGTTTAATGGTTACAATTATATTAATTAAAGAAGACATACAGCAGATAAGAGGGCTCTACAGTCCCTCGATACCAAGAAGTCGAGCGGACCAGACGGTATTCCCGCAATGGTGTTAAACACGTGTGCTCCCGAGTTGTCTCCCGTCCTAACGCGTAATATATTATTTCATCTTATCATACCCTCCATAAAAGCAAAAGCGAATAGTCAGTGAAAATTTCCAAATGATTAAAGAGCGTTCAGTTACATAACTATAGAAATCATTTATATAGACAAAAAGGAATGAAAATATACTATTTTATTATAAAAAACTAAAACTATAATACCCTCACTTATACTAGTGGTAACAACTTAAAGAATATTAAATTTTTGCAGTCGCGCAATCTCATAAAAGCTAATAATTCCTTAATACTTAGAAAATCTGATTGATCGATTGCTCGCTTTCCCAAGCAGCCCTTTTTAAATATGTATCTATTTCGTTCAACTCAGCACATTGAGTCGGAATATCATTTCCATCGATTACTACTCTAACAAGTCCCACACTTAATCTACTTGTTTCACTCTGATATTTTAAAACTTTTAATAATTTCCTCACTGAAAGAAGCGATAAGTTATTGTAAGCCAGATTCAGAGAGGTTAAAGTTAAATTTCCAATACAATATACTGAATTACCTTTGCGTATAATATATTGTTCTTCAAAGGGATCTTCGAATTCTCCCAGGATTTCTTGTGTTTTTCTTTCAGCTTCTTCTTCAGCTGTTGTCTCTTCGACAATAAGAGATGGAATGTGTTTTTTAACTTTCCTGCGCTGAAATTGCTGTGGACTGTTTCTAGTTTGATTGACTTGATCACTACTTACATGGACATGTTTCTTAGTTTCATTCATAAAACGGGCATGCTTTACTTCTTCCAGACATTGTTTATACGTAGCTGATCTTGATATTAAAAAATCCATTCTTCTACGTCTTTTTTCTTTAATATCATCAAAACTAAGAGGAAATTCCATAAGATATCGGAAAATAAAAGATGCCCCAGCATCTGTAATTTTATTTCCAGATAGATTCAAGTACAGGAGATATTGATTATATTTTAATATTTCACCGAGAGATCGGGCTCCCTCATCAGTAATATTATTGGAAGTTAAATCTAAAAGTAACAAAGTTTTTAATGCCGGTCCTTTTAGATCTAGTTTCGTTGCAATTTTTTTGCATTCCTCATCATCGATACTACATCTCTTCAAAGACATGTATTTGATATGAGAAGGTCGATCCAATAATATAGAGTAATTGCCACTTGGCACACACGAATCATCAAGACAAATTTCAGTTATGTTCGAATGAGGTAATAGTTTACTTATTTCATAAAGAATGGTCTGACAAAGACAGCTTTTTTTAATTGAAAGCTTACAAAATCCCGTATGAAACGGAAGACAAAGATTGAATGCTTGAATCACTTTTCGAGGTATTGGGAAAGGACATCCTACAATAGAAATTTCAACTAATCGACCACATCTGTCGTAACAAGTCGTAACTGGTATTGCGTCTGTAATATCTACTGTACTAGTTGCAAGAGAAATTTTTGGTATTGCTGAAATTCTCTTATCTTCTATGTCGCTTTGGAAATTGCTAGCAAGTTTGATTTTAGTACTTCTGGATTTTAATTTGGAAGACTTAGCGGAACTTTGTTTAGACAATTTTGAGTCATATCGGACATATTCAGCTGCAACAAACAAATAAAAACACTTATAGATGATCATACGCTTTTATAATAACCACGTAAAACGGGCAAATTAGGATGTATGAAAATGCTTGTTGGAAAATGTGGATGAAATAAGGCTTAGGATGTCTAACTAATTTGGTACGACGTTAAAATGAAGATTGTGTCAATCCTCAGCGATCCACCTAATTAAGCAACAGCCGCTAGGTTGGAAAAAAATCTTGAGCGCTTCCATACTTCGGAGCTCTAGATTTTGCTAAGATTTTGCTTTTGCTCTAGATTTTGCTTCAGATCCTTTCTTGGAAAAATCTCAGTTGATTAAAAATGAATGTTGTATCTACACAACAATTTTGAATAGGATCCGAGTTATTATAAGTTCCTTAATATTAACATCAATATCATATTTTTTGGTTGTAAATATTAATAGGACGGAAGCGCTTTAAGCGAACTTTTTATTAAAGTTTAAATTTATAAGTGATCGACTGAGTAAGACAATTGTGGACTAGTTATTTGACTATTTTTATCCTACTACCAATCAACGCCCATTTGGGTGACCGCTATAGGCCAAAATTTATTGATTACTTCCTCGTTTCGAAGGAAAGGTACTGCCACTGGTCCGTACTGCAGCATAATATATAGAATATTACAACTAAAAGTACGTATAAGCTTAAATCCACAAACCTTGGTTTGTTCTTGTAACAACAACGTTTTTAGATACTTGTAATTCTAGACAGAACCATGGAATAAATGAATCAAAATCCAGTGGAGTCGGTTTGTCATTAAAGGAAATATTTCTTTTTGCTGAAGAGTATCGGCTTTTTAATGTTTTGTTTCGACTTTCGAAGGAGTGAATCCTTAGAGATTTCATATTTTATTGACTTGATGATGTCGAATTATATTGAAATTCCTCATTTAAAGTAAATAACGTCCGTATTTGAAACACGTAGTGATTAAGTACTCTGTGTTTGAAACGATCCGTTTTTCTATACTTTTTGACAGATTTTTGACGTACTGACTTATATTCCATGGAGGATAGAGGTATAATAAGTACTCTGTGCTATATACTAGTTTTTTAAGTTTTAAAGTGAAACTTTTATTACATCATCTCAAATTAGTGAACTTATAACTTATATCTCTGTCTCTAACGTAAAGTGATTTTTCAGGAAATATAGACGGCTAAGTAACCTTTCTTAACCACGGTATTTTTATAAATAAGGCTATTTCAATGTAAGTTTGTAGCATGTTTCAGTAGCATGTCTATTACGTTACTATAAATTTATTTATAATTCTACTATAAAACCTCCTTTCATCGTTATAAGCAATGGCAACACTGGTAACTAATCTGTCAGTCACAGCGTACTTTTCTGTCAGTCTTGTCAGTGCAATGGTGATGTCATTTTCAATCAATACATCTCATTTGTCATAGTTGTCATGCATTCAGCTCGTGTATGGTTGTTTTGCATTTTTTCTCATAAATCGTAGTCGTTTTACAGTAGTGGCATGCAAGTTTTGAGAGAAATGAGATAAAAACCAGCAACAACAGTGGTGTAGTGTTTGTTGTAATTGTAACAAAGTGGTTGGAAGTGACCACCTTGAAGTGTTTGTGACATAATTGTTGTCGTGTGTATTGCGTATCATGTAACTTTTGTGGCTTATTTTGTGGCCTGCTGCATCTATTTTCGACTCGACGGACTTGTTTAATGTATGCACTATAATTTTAATATATTTAATTAATTAATTTAATTTCTAACATTCACGAATACTCGGAACTAGGAAAAAGTAATGTCAAGGTTTCTGACTTTGTTCTATTGAGATAGATTAATGGAGATGAAATTCGAATACGTAGTTGATTGTACTTGTCTCTGTTTTACCTAAATTCGAGATGTTTGTC
This sequence comes from Thymelicus lineola, assembly GCA_963932265.1. NCBI lineage: Eukaryota > Metazoa > Arthropoda > Insecta > Lepidoptera > Hesperiidae > Thymelicus > Thymelicus lineola. Next base: position 9,455,589 of record OZ010701.1, read on the forward strand.
TATCAACTTTAGTAAATAATTGGGAGCAATATCTTTTACTATTTGTAATTGCTGCAATAGATAACATAAATATTGTGACTGAATTGTTCTGTGGAGTTTCACTATTACTATTGTTGGTATTTTCTCACAGTCATCTGATGTGCTTGGGTTCTAAGAATTCTTTATAACAGATAGTGAAAGCTGTACTTACGTATAACAGAAAAATTCAAGAAATGTTTACGATTTCTAATAACACACCTATTATTGGCAACAGTGTTTATCATTTATCCAAGTTTTACATGTTTTTCTTACCAAGATGTTATCAATTAAAATCTTGTGCGCAAACATAATATTTAAAAATTTAAAAATAATACACATTCATACCTATTTCCATTTCAAATTGTTCATAAAAATTTGTTTAGTCCCATTCTGCGGGAAGCTACAAATATAGTTTCAGTCATAAATTAATGGAAATTATAAATAAATGATAAGGAATGTTGATTAGCAAGCAGTCCCATTGTGTAATTGTTATAATATATATTCATCTATATACTGCAGTAATGTAACAATATTCTCTACTGTGAACTATTTTTCAGATGGTCAAATAACAGACTGCTCTCAGGATGAGCTGGCTTCGAAACACGTCACTGTCCTTTGCAAGACAGCTATCCCGCTCTCTGGACCCTCGACATGATTATGAGCCACAAGCGTGCTACTCGTCATTCTGCAAACATTGGCAACAGGCCTATGATATCATCCTAAAGTCACAGGTAAAATTTTTAAAGAAAACATAAAAAAAGTATCTGTTGATAACCAGTGAGATAGCTCTCGATCCAAAGAAAGAGTCAAAACATTAGATAGGAATGATCAAAGTATTTTATCACCATATTCTTTATGCACAGGCACCACCCAAGTTAAATAAGGTAGTCCAGAACCCAGGAATCCTGAGAGAGGCCTAGCTATTATTATTTTTTCCTGGTGGTCAGTATGGTGTGCCATAAACAGTATGTTGAATTGGATTTCATGATGGATCAAGCTACCTATGCCCCATATTACTAGTCAAAAAATATTCCTGGTTATCTTACTATACCCTTCAATATAAAATTGAAAAAGATTCACAGCAGAAAATACATTTTAAATTTCACTATTTAATTATTGTATTATGATTAATAATAATATACATTGTATTAAGAAGTTATGTATTTATAACAATATATTTAATATTTAATTATTTGTTTTTCCTAATTAGGGGCAGGCTGTGAGGTACAGAAAGGTATTTATAATATGTACTTATTTATTATTATTTATTTATAATATATATTATATTATTTTTTGTACTTATATGTATAAATTATTGTATTCATTCCTTTTAATTTGTTAAAAGTACTATTGTATTCTAATTAGAGTATCATATACAATACTATTTCTTATATGTATAGTACATAGAAAACCTAAAATAATCTTTTACCTGCTCAGCATTTAATATAGATTGAGATATAAGTATAAGAAAAAAAAATTCTTAAATCTTTTTTTTTTATATTTCTGTAGTATTAAAATAGTGCAATATTGTTTGGTATGTTGCTTATTAAATGCTTAAGATTTAAGTAAATTTGGTAAATTTGATAGAGGATTATAATTATACATATATGTATATTGTACATATATGTATGTAGTATGTGGGAATTGTGGGATCCAAATCATTGTCAAGTACGGTTAAGGTGCATGTTGTTCTAGGTTTAATATGAAACATATTTGTAGTAGTAAAAATATGTTTCTAAAAACTGGTTGCAACCTCATACAAATACGGTAGATTTAAAGAACAAAAACATATGCACTAATAAAACTTGCATGATTTGTAGTCACTCATATATGGCAACATCTATTTTCCACTGAAAATGAACATGTAGACTCCCAAGAATCTTCTAAAAGCTTGGTGTTGGCAGTTTAATAAAAAATCTGCGGGCTCTAATTTCATTCTTTTTTTCTTCTCTCTTCAAAAAATGCTAACGATAATTCTCAACATGCTCATAATTTTAAAAGTGTGAAAGAACCTGACCTTGTGGGAGATTAGTATTCAAATTGCTAGGCAATTATTGTTGGTATTGCTACATTACTATACAGTGTTGATAATTATCTTCCTATCTTTCAGTATTTCCTTTTGGGGTTTGTAGACGTTGGGTTATATTTGCAGTAAAACAATTATGCCATTATAGCGTATGGGAGAATGGAGATGAATACCAGCAATGAGGCATTCCATTTAAGACTTATGCCATTACAATAGTTTATGTGTGAAGTTTGAATACTCTCAAAAAACTGGCCTCTCAATATTTGGTAGCCCTACATTTTTAATACACTTCAAAAAAGGAGTAGGTGTAGGTAAGTAGGTCAATTCTTTTGTTTTTTAAAAAAAATTTTTGTTACCTCAAAACTTTGTAATTTATCAACCGACTTAACTATAGTATGTATGTCTATGAACATATTATTTAATGTTATCGCTGAGAGTCCAAATGGAATGCCTTGTTTGTCTCAGGCTACACAAAGCTTCCTACAAAAAAAAAGAAGGGTACTAAACACAATATCGCTTTTGAGGCACGCCAGATTCAAAATTGTTATTGCTACTTTCACACCATACCTACCCTATTGTACCTAGTAAGTAGCAAAGTAGTGGCCCTGCTAAGATACCACGGTTTCCGAAATTGGTTGTTCTTGGTGTTGGTAGCTGGTTTGATGTCTTTAATTATGTATGTCGAATGTCCATGCCACACCAGATACAGGGAATCTCATAGTGAAAGTGAGCTAATGAGCATATAAATTGAAATTATTTATAGAGATAGGGTTGCTCCGTAAGAGCTGGTTTCCACCAACACGGTGAAGAGCAGAAACGTGCTTAAGCAACATTTAGATACTCTACCCTCTGGACAGAGGTGTAAATAATGATAAAATTGGTTGTTAAATCTTCTCTCCGTTTTGCTTAGATGGAAACCGGCCTTATATATTGCGTTATAGAATCCTTATCAGTGTAAATGTTCTAGCCGCAACATCTGCACGATGATGTCCTGGGAGTGGTCAATCATCTGGAACAGCTGGCGACGCTCCTGGTGCTGGAAGCCCGCGCGAGAGAAATCCACCAGCTGGACAATCCAGCAGCCTGCCTCGAGTACCTGCTGAGCGAAAATCTGCTGGATAAGCTGTTCGAATGGGCTATGTGTACTGGAAAGTAAGTGTATTATTCATTTTTCCAGGTGTAAATTATTTTTAAATATATACTATTGCGGATTGCCTGGGTGCATAGGTAAATAAAGTCTACTAAAAGTAGAATATAGGTGAATAAAGTCGACGGCACCTATTCGATATCCAATCCATCCTTCACGTCCATGATTATTTCTAATTGTACTGGAAAATTCATGATAGTTGACTTAGGATTTATGGTATAATGGCGTGTTTTAAGCATGTCATGGTGTTTCTCTCTGGTTATAATGTGTGTATGTTAAGCTGGCTATACATGACCAAGTGTACTTGTCAAGTTTGCAGTTTGACTTGATGCGGCATCCAGTTTGCATGAGATAGCTATATGGCCAGATAGTCATACCGCGGTTATACACCGTCAAGTTTACTGAATGCCGCATCAAGTCCGCTGCAAACTTGACAATTATACTTGATCGTGTATGGCTAGCATTGGAGCCAGATATTTTAGTAATAGCATATCTATTTATCAGAGATTTTGATATTATCATAACATGTCATTTCGATTTTTGATCTATCTCGCTTTATCATAATTATATGCTACATTATCTGTCTCTGGGGCACTAGTTCATGAGTTTATTTTAGAAGGTCGTATAAATACGAAATATAATGTATAGTAGGAATTCGTATAATTTGCTTTTTTTGCTTTAAATAGCGGGTATTTTTTTTTTACTTAAAATAAGTTAATGCTTGACCACAATCCCACCTGATGGTAAGTGGAGATGTGGTCCAGGGTGGTGAGCGCACTAACTTAATAGAAGCCTATTCACTCTTTTTTTGAAGTCATCCACGTATTTATTTTTACGTATTTTTACATAGAAGATGTATTGGGATGATAATCATTATATAACAAGTCTATACGATCACGATATGAATCGCTGTGGTTGATATTTACTTGGTGCATTACACAAATCATGCGTCATTATTCCGAGGAGAGTTGCCTTCATTGTATAAATGATTTCGCTTGTTTTTTTCCTGATGCTTGATGTCCATTGATTGAAGTCATTAGTTATCGTTAATAGCTGCAAATAATTTGATACTACTTTAAATTGTCCTTAATATACACTAGTTTAATTAATTGGATAATTAGGTATGTAGGTTAGAGACAAGGAATACGATTGCGAAAATGCTATTTTGCGGATTATTAAATAATTCCATTGTATTATTTATGTTTGTTATTTCAGAACTTTCGACTGGGTGAACCGATTTTGATGATTCTTTTTTTAGTAGAAAGCTGGTGCTTGTCATGTGGTCCCATTTAAAGAGTGAGATCTGACGAGTAGTTTTTGAGTTAAGTATCCCTAATTTTGAAGTCGGTTATTTTTTGTCAAGAATTATTTGTTATATTGTGCCTGTTAGCACCTTCACTGTAAAATAAAAGTGTTTTTAGTACCATAAAATATGTTTTGGTTGTCAAAAAGTTTATATAAATAAATAAGTGAAATATAATTAACCCAAAAATTCAGTAGCCCCTGGTAATCTTCGCAGTAGAATATTATGTAATAATATTTTCGGAAAATAATGGAATGTACCCTTCAACTATTTTCTAAGTTCAGATATTAAAGTACTTTTAGCCAATAATTAATTAAATAAGTAGAAAAGATAGACAACATAATCGGGTAGAGATATAAAAAAATGTATTACTTAGGTAAATGTATTTTTATTTTTGGATTCACTTCTTTCAGAGTTTTGGAGCAGTAATTTTCAGACATGTTTTTATTTAAAACAACATTTTATCATTGCACGAAATGTCCTTTGGCTGTGGGGTTAATTTGCAGCATCACAAAACTAACGCGCAAGACTGACTATTATTATTTTAATTATAAACTATAGTTTTATCAACCTATATTCAATGATATTATACATTAAAAAGAGGCAGATATGTCATAAGGGCGCGCGTTGTGTGACTCAAAAAGTTCCCAATTGGGAACTCTTATTCAGGTGAAGAAAGAGATAGCGATGTAGTTTTGACGCGAGAGCGATAAAGACGTGCCATAAAGAAATAAAGCGTGCCTTGCGGACATCGGAACAGATTTTTCGGTTGATTTGTAAGGGCATAACGTATCTATATTTATTTAAACATCATCGCCTATAATGTTATCAAATACCAGCACTATAATAGGTTTCATTCTCACTGTTCTCTGTTATATCAACATTTCCTGCGTGAATCATTTAGCGAACGAGGACTTCTGCGAATATACAGCGCTGACTAATTAAATAAATAACGATACACATTCAAATACCCACACTAGGACTCTCTGTGTCGTGTGTGCCATGTACATTGTACAATACACAAAGACAAGAACACACACATCCAGACTGAGAACAAAAATTCAAACTCATCATTTTTTCCGCCTCGCTAGCAATCTAACCCAGGACTCTTGGCGCGGCGATCCGACATGGTTAACCATTGCACCGCACGAGTCGTCAAATAATGTACAATGTAGATATATCCAAATAATTTTTCACTGTTGAATAATAAATAATTAATCGCTTAACTATTAAGGTTACCAGATTCGAAAATTAGTTTTCCTGGCAAAATCCCTGACATAGCAATCAATTGACGTATCCACCGAATGAAGCAAAGTAGTATAGATAATCGTGAGAATATATTTATTTGATTTCCTAATTTTCACGTGATGACAAGTATTGCCCTAAAGATTCGAATATTATCTATACTTCTATACTAATATTATAAAGAGGAAAGATTTGATTGTTTGTTTGCATTGAAAAGGCTCCGAAACTACCGAACCGATTTAAAAATTCTTCCACTGTTTGGAAGTTACACTATCCCCGGGTGACATAGGTTATATTTATTATTATAATTATTTTTTTTACTATTTTTCCCGAAGGGAAGCGAGCGAGGACGATTTCCTAGTATTATAATATGATGGGATTACCGACACAAGCAACTATTTGAAATTGCGGCCTTAGTTAAAATCGTTCATAAGTATTTGAGGTTATCTTTGCAATTAAAATGCTGAATGTATAATGTTAATTTTAGACATATGCGATTACTACAAGGTCCTTTTCCAACCGTAGCTAAATACAGGCTGTTGTGAATTATTGATAGATGGCCAGTCTTGTTCTGCGATATCTTTTATAATAACTTAATTATTTTGGTTTACATTCGTATATAGAATTTGTACGCTACCAATTTAATTTTCCAGAGAAATAATTTTGCTGGAAACTTTCCATTTGTATCTGATTTGTTAATTAGAAAGATTGTTTTTCAAGTTAAAATGCTAGCGAGCAGATTATAACCGCATGGTAAGTGGTGATCGTTGCCCATGGAAACCAGTACCAATGGCATCACCGATGCGTTGCCTGCTAAATAGCAAGCACTATTGATAACTAGCGCTCTGAACGAGGCTTTGCCCGCATTTTCTAGGAAAATAAGTACCCTATATCCTTTTCCAGATCATACGCCCCAACTCAAGTCACTAACGGTTACTTAAATCTTTCCTTAGTACAGAATTTGTATGGTGATTCTTTACTAAGGAGCAATTAAAGTAACCGTTAGTGACTTTCAGTTGGGGTGATAGTCTACCTGTGTGTGTGTTTAGTTTTTGCGTGAAAGAGTAATAAATCTCCTCACAAGTTCGCAATTCACATTCATATCGCATCCTCAGTGGAAAAAAGCATAAGTCGTATAACTTTGAATTTTAGCTATTAATATGATTGGAAAGAGGAACAAAAGCTCCATAATATGCTCAATTTTTTTCAAATTATCATTAATCTTAGCGATAAGATCGCCTTTTGTGCACTTGTAATATTAACATTGAAAATCTTTTACTGACTCTGTAAATTTGGTGTGCTATAAAGTGTAATAAATAAATAAATAAAATAAAAATCTTGACGAGTTTGTACAAGAAATGGTAATGTATATTCCTTTGAGTACTAACTGATATTTTAACAGTTTTTTAGTCTCTTGTAAAATTGCAATTTTCATCTTATGCCTTTTTTCTGAATAATCATATTACGATATTATTAAGATATTTATATTTAAGAGATAATTATTAATTAATCGTATACGAGGGTACGATATTATTAATAGTTGATCAATAAAAATATATCTTGTGTGGCCTCTTATGGAGTTTTAATGCATTATAATATGTATGTATAACATCACACGCAAATGTTCCTTGCTTCGGACAAGGTCAATGACTCGTCTCATAAGCACATATGGCCCATATGAGACTCGTTTATTGATGATTATTTCAAAGTGTTTTAATTAAAATTGTTTCGATGAGATTTTTGTATGATAGGTATTACTAATATCGCACGCTCAGTAGAAAAAAAGGCATAGATGAAAATTGCAATTTTACTGGAGAGCAAAACTGTAAAAATGTCAGTAAGTAGTCAAAGGAATTTACATTACGATTTCGTGCACAAAACAGTCAAGATTAATGATAAAAATTTGAAAAAAATTGAGCTTTTGTTCTTCTTTATGCAGCTTTTGTTCTTCTTTCACATCATATTAATAACTAAAATTCAACGCAAGACGATTTATGCTTTTTTTCATTACGACATACCATTAAGAAACCCTGTCTACCGAGCGAAGGATTGCTGTTACAGAATCTCTATATCGCATCCATCCATCCAACTTAAAACTTAAAAACTGTGTTCAATGGAGTTAAATTTCATACGTTTTTGTGTAAGCGTTAAGTAGATAATATTTTATGGTCCACTAAGACGTTTTATAAGTCACAAATTACTGTAATTATTAAAATATTTTGTGCATTGCCATTTTAATTTCTCAGAATCAGAAAACAGTAAATGACAAAGAAATCAATAAGTTTGCCCTCATTTTTGTGCAGATAACGGTAGCAAAGAGCGCTGGTAATTAAGTTCGGTTTATTATAGCTACGCGGCTATCGTCTGGCGCTAATCAGTTATTGGCAAAGATACAACTCTGATTAGATTGCCTTTGTGCTTCTTATTAGGTTATTGAAAGTCATATGATTATTCAACTATGTAGTATTTCAAACTATATGGGCATCAGGATTTGGTGGATTTAAAGGTTTGGTGGAAACGGACTAATACAGCTAAAAACGCTAATAAGTTTTTTAGAATTACAAACTTCATAACTGTTCTGGATAAATTTAATACACTAAAAACAGTAGTGCCAAGATTGTTCATCAAATAACTCGTCAAAAAACAGAATATATCGGTCAATTTGACACATTGGACTGCGCAAGTGTATGTGTAGTCTAATTTACTTATTTAAACATTCCTAATAGATGTAACTAAACATATTTATCACTTTCGTTTGTTGCAGATACGAAAACGCAGTCCGTCTGGAGCAACTCAAGTTATTCGGAAGCCTCATTTCGCATTACAGTACACAGGTAATGAATACCTACATAGCTACAAACGATTTGCACTGGAAAGATCCATGTCCATTATAGCTGGTCATAATAATACATGACTATTCAGTTGTCAACAGGATAAAATAGTCCATGAGTAAAGAAGGGACATTATTAACTCACAAATAACCTAATGATGTAGCTTGCTTACTAAGTACAGGTTACTTACATCACTCCTTAGTACAGAATTTGTATGGTGATTCTGTACTAAGGGGCGATCAAAGTAACCGTTAGTGACTCTGGCTTGGGGCGTTAGATTAATATGTTGGTTTGTTTCTTTCTTCTTTCTTAACGCATCTGCTATGATTTTGGTGTTAGTGAATAGTCCATGGTCGATGGTATCGCTTACCATTAAGTGTTCGTTTGTCGGCTATTTACAAAAAAGGTTATGCAGGATTCGAACCTGGAAACCCGTGCCAGAAAACAATGACCACCAGGCTAGCACGTTATACAACATAAATATTGTAATGAATACTTTACTTGATGACCCTGTAGCCTCGTTTGTAGTGACCCTGCCTGCGAAGCGAGGGGTCCCGGGTTCGAGTCCCGGTCGGGGCAGATATTTATGTGACAGATAGATGTGATAGATTTGTACTCGGGTGCAGGGTGTTATTGTGATGTGTTATATATGTCATCCATGCCACCCGCGATACAGGTGAAAACCTACTGCAAGAGTATGAGTGTGTTAGCGTATATTTATTTATTTATTTATTACTTATGTATACTTAAAGTACACAGAAACCTGTAATAATTATATTAAGAAGAATAATGGAATTGTTTTCAAGTAACCAATTAGACAAGTTAAACCCATTACTCTTCTTGTTAGACGACAAACTGCTGAAATTATCGTAGACAATCAGCTCAGTAGCCTGTCTTGTTCTGATAAACATTTGTTTGATTTATATGTGGTGATTAGGTAACTTTGTCTATCGCTATTACAGTAGCAATATATGTGTACTCCATTTTGACGTGAAACTTCTATTAGATATAGACGGGGTATTAGGATTTTTCTGTCATGAAAAAGCGTTACGGCCACATGGAGGGGGTCGGTAGACGATATATCGCGTGGAAATTTGTTACCATAGAACTTTCGATTGGGTGTACCGATTTTGATGATTCTTTTTTTAATCAAAAGCTGGTATTTGTCATGTGGTGCCATTTAAACTTGAGCGAGATCTGACGAGTAGTTTTTGAGTTAACCCTAATTTTGAAGTCGGTTATTTTTTGTCAAGAATTATAGGCATTATTATCGGCAAAACTGCATACACTTAGTGATAATTATGAACCATTAATGTTATGTTTACAATGACATAATTGTATTCGAAACATTTATTACTGTTTCTTATCAAATATTTGTATAATTATGTACACCAAATCTTCACAGGAGGGACTGAATATCTTTTGGTTAAAAATCAATAATATCTATTTAGTCGTTTTTGTAATTATGGCATCAACATAGAAGTTTATGTTAGAATAAAAAAGAAATTTAAAAGCCATAAGGTAAAAAAGGTACTTTTTATTGCTATTTTTCTACACGAATTTGCAATTTTACCTCACAGTATAACTAGTAACAATACTTATTGTCAACCTATATTTGTTTGTTATTTAGGTACCTTTAATTTTACTTACAACCACAGGACATATGTATCTCATGATACCTTATCCCTCAGGTAATAGCTGCCGAGCCTTTCCTAAGGCCACTACTGAAACTCCTTAGCAGCTTCAGAAATCAGTTGCCGCCGACGAACCTTGAAAGTAAGATGTTTTTATGATGATATCTATCTGCCATTGAAACCCATACAAAAATAATTATGTAAATCCATGCCAAGTAACAGTTTTCCAGCACCAAGGGTCTCGATGATATGCTGCAGACGGACGGACGGACAGACATGAAGAAACTATAAGGGTTCCGTTATGACTACCTGCAGCACCCTTTCAAACCTGGCGCCCTGGGCGGTCGCCTAACCGCGCCCTATCCTAACGCTGCTACTGAATAGGAATATAAAATTTATTTATTTATTTTTATTAAAATCACACTACATCTAACATTACAGGTGTCCCCAATTCGATAGAGTAGTTAAAAATATGCAAATTATAACCAAAAGAAACCACTATGCAATGTCAACATTAAATTACATATGTATGTCAGTATTACATGTCTATTTATGTAAATTTTGATAATTAAATAAATGTCAAATTTTGTCATTAAAAAAATATATATATTATCTCAAATAAATATAGTAAATAATTAATTAATAATAATAAAATAATTTAATAAAATAAATATTAAAATATTAATTAATTATTAAATTATAAAAATAAAAATGAATATTATGAACATGTAATATCTCTATATAATGTTGCATTGTTGCAGGTCAACTAGTAACAGTGTTGAACCAGCTATGTGTGGTGTTGATGCAGAACATGAAGTTCATCGACCTGTTCTTCCTGATGACACAAACACAGAACGGACTGCAGGCGGAGTGAGTGAACATACTGCTTCAAACTTCTTTTTAGTTCAAGATTTTAAACTGAACTCATCGTGGACAAAAAAATACTATAATACGAGTACTCACGATATGTTTTTTGTATTCCGATATTTCGACCCAGTTGCATAGATCGTGGTCACGAAAGAACTGTAGTAAAATGTATCCTTTTAAGTTATATCTAGCTTCCGCTCGCAGCGTCGCGTGGTTTTTTGGCCAATTTACATAAAACCATAATGAATTATACACCAAAACCTTTTTCAAGAATCACACTGTCTATTGGTGAAAACCGTACAAAAATCCGTTCGGTAGTTTTTGAGTTTATCGCGATCATACAGACAGACAGACTGCGTGGGGGACTTCATTTTACAATATGTAGATTCATTTTATAATATGTATAGAAGTGCGCTTTTTACTGACGTCACTGGTCAAACTACATGAACTAAGGTAGTCCTGAAAACTAGCGGTTTACTGCTTAGTGTCAAATGCTTCAAGTTTTTACTGAAGTTGATACTATTAAGTGAGCATAGTTGTAAATTTTCTTCTACTTATAATGCAGTGGTAACTTGCAGAATTTTTTTTTTTCATATATTACATTTTACCTATGTATGTCTCAAGAAACACATAAATATATCATCTGTTGTATAAAATCATAGAGAGTACAATAAAGATAATACTAAATCATATTGGTCGAATCGATCCGGTACGTTATTACGACTAATGCGTGTGTGATATTGTGTTCGTACAGCCCACACGCTATACAAGGAAAAGTGTCTCTGTGTGTTATTGATTTATCAAGATATCAATTATCTCGTTATAATATGCGCTGTTTATATCTCGGATATAAATAAATGGTATGATCATTTTTTTTGTAAACAGCCAAGCCTATTGATGATAGAGGCCCAAAATGTCCTATTTTGTAAACAACTATATTGCTATACATTTGTCGAACCTGTTTGTATCTATACTATTTTCCACGCGAAGACAACGGCTATTTTGGTGTATGAACTGTTTTCGAGCAAGCTTACGTGCCTAAGGCGTTAATGATATTTTTAAATAGAATGTGAACATTTCTGCTTGCAGCGTTGGCATATATATAAATGAGTTGCTGTGATCTGCCCCATTTACTTAGTATTGTTGGCAAGGATCATTTTGGCTGATAGCGTGTCGCTGTTTATGGTATTACGAAACTCCATGGCTGACGATTGCCTCTTACAACCTGATATAAATCTTTTTTTAAAAGGCAAAAGTGATTGACTGATGTATCAATGCACAGGCCAAACCCTTAGGGCTAGAAACTTAAATTTCGCACAACTGTTCCTCTTATGACGCAGGCATCCACTAAGGAAGGATTTTTCAAAATTCAACCTCCAAGTGTGGAATAGGGGATAAATATGATAAGCATAATTTCCGCGTGCGAAGCTGCAGGCAACATCTAGTAAACAAATAAATGCACACTCATAGCATTAGGATTCCTTATGTCACGAGTGGTCACACAAAAACAAACCATTTATCTGGTACATAATATCTGCCCCAGACGGGAATCGAACACTACTAACTGGGCTACGGGGCCTCAACAGTTATATTTGTTTGGCCTTGATCGTCATTCATGACAATAACATGAGAGACCAGTGTAGTATAGACCATTTGTTCTACAGTTGTAGGGAGAGCTTACTAAATTAGACCTAAGGCCTTAGTGCGAGTTTGCGTGATATAACGAAAGCGCGTCTCACTTCGCGAATACGTGAATTAGATTTTAAGTCTATATTTTTGTATGTATGTTAGTCTGTAAGGTATTTATGTTATGGGCCTCGATGCCTGAAATAAAGATTTATTATTATTTATTATTATTATAACGAGCTCGCAACGTAAATGCGAATTATCTAAAAGTATGGGACCTAAGCAGAGCCATCTAGCGGCAGTGAAAAGAAAAGCTTTAGTTCCATACAAATTGTAGCCAACTCGCATTTACGTTGCGAGCCCGTTATGTCACATAAAACTCGCACTAAGGCCTCAGTAATAATAGTCAATAAACTACTTAAACATCGTAGTGTGACGGTCTAGGACATCTATTACTCGCTCTAATTGACATTAGTAGTACGATTTATTATGTAGGCTGACTATTGATGGCATTCACGTCACGTATCAAGAACTTACTCGCATATAACTTGCTAATTGAATTGTTGCGTACTGAATATCAATGTCGTTGCTACTCTGTATCTACTAGATAGTTTCGTAATTATACATTTATAAAGCCAATTTGTATATCGCTCACCCAGTAATACAACGGCACATCTACGTTTGTCATATTTTACAGAAACGAATTTCAAAAATTTTATAAAAATGTTTAAAATTAATTTATGGGTTCTTTTTACGTTTTTTTACAGGTTGTATGGGTTTGGTTACCAGTATAGACGTTAATATATATTTACCACTATGTAGATTATGCACTTTTAAACACGTATACCATATAAACTCAATTTCGCATTTTTTGCAGATGTGCCATTATATTACTAGGTGAGAGATATATAAAACACAAAAAATTTTTGTACGGATGTCCCTAATAGACTCTTAAACCATCCAAATGATATGACCCAAACTGGTTTCATTTGAAAGGCAATAACGCGAAGATGGTTTGAGAGTACTAAAACAATACATTAGGCACATTCGTTCCGTTCATGAAGTCGATTTTCCACTTTTCCCATACAATTTTTTTTAGCGTAGTAGCACACGCCGGGTATCCACTAGTTATTAAGAAATATAAACGTATTATTTTTATAATATATCGACGATTGAGCCTGTAGCTTAAGTGGCCCTGCTTTCAAGGGGCCCCAGTTTAGATTAGTGGCTGGGGCAGATATTTATGGGACACACAAATATTTGTTCACGGGTCTTGTGTTAGTGATGTCTTATTTGTATTGTTTATACCACCCGGGACATACACATCACAGGGAATCACAGTAAAAAGCCATAATTTTAAATCGTGTAATGTGCACTTGCCTTATATCTATTACTGTGAAAGGACAGGGCTAACGCGCACTCCTGACGTGGCACATACATTGGTCCAATTGGACAATGCTCAGTACAACGCGGCATCTTCTTTTTAAAATTATAATGCTTAAGAGCCAAAGTGAAATCATGAAATCGAAGTGAAATGAATCAACCTTCTTCGACATCCCAAAACTCTTTTTTAAATGGAATAAATATGCTCTTCTTTCCGAGCCTGTCTATATGCACGGTCACTATTCATTTATTTTTGTACTCGAAGGAAATATTTTATAGTAACAACGAAAAAGGAGAAGGTTCTCAATTCGACTGTATTTTTTATGTTTGTTACCTCAGAACTTTCGACTGGGTGAACCGATTTTGATGATTCTTTTTTTTAAGTAATCTCTTCCAGCAGCCCTGTGAGTAGGAGATGGTCAATAGATAGTAGACAGAACGTGATACACGTAAATGATCACTAATATAATCATACACACCTTAGAATTTATGTGGTTGAGACCAATATACAATTCCATGTCGCCTTTTTATACCTTATGTTTTTGGTATATTTTTTTCATTTCCAACAATAATATTTCCAGGTTCATAATAGGCCGTCTCCTGCTATCGTCGGTGCATCGAGAGGGCGCCACTGGGTCGGCGGCGCGCGACGCGTTGCTACTGTGCGCTAAGATGTCCTCCCGATGCGCACCGCTTGCCCATTGCCTGCTCACTGGGAATGCGTGTCCTGTGCTTGCTACTGGTGGGTTCAATAACATTGAAGTATAATGTCATAGAACAGACATCTCGAACAAAATGTGTGTCCCGCCCGGGAGGTTCCATTTTCAAAATTGAGCCCCCGTTCTCCTTTCAAAATCGAACGAATCCATTGAAGATTGAAGCCACGTGGCGCCAATGCATTGAGACATACATGGTGTTCGCGGTGTCGGTTATATAGGCTAGTAATAATACTTCAATGGTTTAGAGTAACATAATATTGTGTCCAGGTCTAAGCGGTCTGTACTCCCTCCTGCCTCGCACGCTGCCCGATAACATATACCGCCTGACGCCCGATGACGTCAACCAAGTGCATAAACTAACGTTGTTCATTGACTCGGTGGAGTTCTGCAATGCTGTGGCACAGGTATCTTCTTTCTTCTATCTACTTCTTTTTTATTCTTCTCTCTTTTTTGACTAGCAATTCATTGGTAGTTAAAGTTGTAAAACCACTTACATTATGGTCGAACGGGAACACCGACGCGGGCAACCATTTATCCAATCCTTCGTACGCATATAAATGACGAAGCAAAGTGCGACGTATATACATGAGGGATGTTAAATGAAAGGATGAATATCCCCCGTGTGACGGGACGTTCGATAGTGAAAGGTGATTTGGAATTTAAATCGTATAATCCTTGCCCACTGTTATATCACTAATGCAAAGATTATGCTTCGTCAGATAGCCAGTCTAATCCTATCTCACGCGAAAGCCACATCCCTTCTCTCTCGTGTACTTCTGAACGCTTCTATCAAATTCGTGCTATTTCTTGTGATTTACTGAATAAACCTTGTTTCTGTTAAAATCATTTTTTTATAGACTCAACCTAGACTGCCTATAGACGTATAGTATAGACGCTCCTAAATGTATCCTGTAAATTTCAGGTGGCCCATCCGTCCATAAAGCAGCACTTGTTGGATCTTCTGTACCAGGGGTTTCTGGTGCCGGTGATGGGGCCCGCCTTACTGCAGGTAACTTGCATCACGGGGATTAGCACGAAATACAGAGATGACAGAAGTATAATGACATACAATACACAGAGCGTTCTTGCAACGTTCACGGAGACGACAATCGCCCGGATGTCGTCCTAACCCGAGTTCCGAAACCCAAAGGAGGCCCTTAGGAGTCTCGCATAATATTATGTCTTCTGGGCTGAGCCTTTAGTTCCATTTTAAAAAAGGAGACGTACAATAAGGTCCAGTTTCCACCAAAGCGGAGAAGAGAGGAGATGTGTTTTGAATAACCAATCAGATTTCGTTATTTAACCTGCCTTCGCAGCACATCTCCTCTCCTCTCCGCTTTGGTAGAAACCGGGCCTAAGCGCGATTAGAAATGATGTCTAGAAGTTCATTCTTATTTTGCGTGTCTGTGAATCGTGTCTGTGTCTGTGTGCGTTGGTCGAGCGCACTTTTATGGAATAACCGTCTGCTGTCTCTCTATTTTGTGGTATTGGTAAACGAGATTACAATGTTTGTGAGTGTTGGCAACACTGAATGTAGTTCCATTTTCACTTATTGTTCGTTGTGTAGCAGATGCTACAGGCAAATTACTTATGGAAATTGAACTATATTTAGTCGTTATTAATGATCACTTTTGATTGCATCGCTAATCAACATAATAATATCATAATACAGAGTCACGATTAACATTGCGTTTACAGTTTTGTGCATGAATTTCGTCAATATATTTTCATACTATTGTATATTATTTTTTACTAAGAAGCCTTTTGCGTATCATTAACTGTTTTTTCATAATCTTCATAACATTGCAATAATTTTATTATATAATATTTAGTAATTGCGAAGTTAATTTTACTTTGAATAATTAATTGGCGCTTTATCTCAATTAGGTATTAATTAATTAAAGTCTTCCTACTTCAAGAATATTAATTTAGACAAGATTTAACCCATGAATCACAAGATCATATAAAATGAGGCGGTTTTAATATTCATCAATAATATAGTCACTGTAAAAACCTTGTATGTCACAAAAAACTAAAAAAAATAATAACATACTCTCCATTATGTTTTTTTTTGTTCGGCTCGAAGGACCATTGTAAAACCCACAAGTTTCGTTTAGATTTTATTATGTATTTTTTTTATTATAACTTATTTTTTATATTTTATTATTATTTATTATATTTTATTATAACTAAAACTATACAATTGTACTGTTGTCACTCTCCAAACCAATAAAACAAATGTATTGACAAATCATACCATAATATTATTATAAAAACGAATTAATATTTTATTAATAAAAATTGGTATACACAAAAAATATGGTTGATATCCCAATGTATTGTTTTAAGTATGCTACGCTCTGCTACATGAATTATGTCTTACTTTTATTTATTTATTTATGTATTGTTGTTAAAGGACTTTTGTAACTATAAAATATAATAAATGATTACAATTAAGCATATCAAGTTATAAAAGTCCTTTATTATCGTGTATTTATGAGTTCTCTTCTCTTAGCGTTACCGCTCAAATCTGAGATAGTTTTATAAAGTGAGAAAGGGATATGTTCTTGAGAAGAATATCCCTTTTTCCTGCTTTAAATATAAGATAATAATGTTTCTAGAGTAATATATTTAATTGAGTATATATAAAGAGCTAGGGATATTTTTTTATCGGGATGAGAACTCATAATAAGGGTGTTTTGTGTGTTGCCGCTTGTTTGCAAGGGAGACGGTAAGGCGTGGTTTTTGAAGATAAGGAGTGGTATTTGGCGATTTAGTGACAGTCATCGGTTTTGGGGTGCTTTTCCATATATCATTATGATCATCCTACGAACATTGACCATGGCCATAATTGAACAACGTTAAACTCATTTCATACAAAAGGGTTTGAAGCATTATATTGTACTTATTCAAGGTTAAAGTTTCATAGATACATTTTAATATTTCGGAGGGTGTAAATTGTTTTTTATTTGTGATTCATTCGGGGTAATTGTACCCACTTGTAACCATTATGGGGCATGGGAGCATAACTATGATTATGAAATATTTTATAGTGAATGTCTAAAAAAAGTAAAAAGTAATATTGTTGTTTTAAAAATCTTGACTTTAATGTCATACGTTTACTAAGTCACTACAATTAATTAAACTACTTAAGTAAATTACAAAATGAAATAGGTTCATTATTAAATGGACAGAAAATTATAAATTTGAAGAATTTATTCTATTGTACGCTAACTAAAGATCACTGTGCATTTGTGCAAGTGGTGGTCAAAATTTACCACAAAATAAATAGTAACAAATCATGTTGTCAATACATTAGAGGTCCTTAATTCCATTCTAAACGAACTTCCTTAACATGGGTAATAGTCAATCACCGTTAGAGTTTACGAATAATCCTACCCGAAACATAGGTGAAAACGACATTCTTTGTAACCCCTCCCCCTCCCTCAGCTCTGAGCCTTTTAAGTTCCCCGCTCTATCCACATAAAACTTTAAAAGGCCGCTGGAGACACCTCCCGATTCGAAAATAATGTCCCCAAATACCCCAAACCTGTAACGTTCCATTCGAAACACAATCTTAAATCACCCAGTCTCAATTGACCCCTTTTAAACATCCTGTACCACCTAAGCCTATTCCATATTACCTGGTCTATCCCCCCAACCTCGTTAAACTGTCACTCAACCGCCCACCAACAACAACAACACCAACAACAACAACAAAGCGCAACACATAACCCCACGCACACGGTAGACTCGAGCGGGCGCGGCGGGTTCGCAGAGCGGGCGTGGGGAGCGCGCGGCGGCGGCGGCGTACCTCGAGCTGCTGCTGCGTCACGCGACCAGTTGCTTGCTGCGAGTGTTGCTGAAGTTCGTGTTCACACAGCGGTACGATGGAGTGGGGGTTGTGGATGTGTTGGTCGCGAGGATGGAGGGCAGCTCGCAGGTTGGTGGTATGACATACATACAACGTGTACACAAAGAGTTAAGGTCGATGCATACGTCGTAATGTGGACGGGGCAACGGAACGTGGACGTGGCATAAATATATGTGCGTGCCCCGTTCCGTACGTGCTTCCGTGGCGTATGCGCTATCTTTACATTTTCTATGAGACGATGTTTCCATTTCACGTCCCGTCCCGTACGGGGTAAAAAGTCGTTACGTATGCATCGAATTTTAGGTTTTGCACTTTTGGATCGTTGCAAGTGGAAAGAAGTGGTCTCTGACTACCCCTACGGGAAAGAGGCGTGATTATTTATATGTATGTATGTATGCATGCATTTCGTTATTGTTACAGGTAAAAACATATTTATTTACATGTTTTTATAGAAACATGTGGTATGTTACTGTTTGTGGTATAAATATAGAGTCATGTGCGGGTTGCCGGATATTACACGCCTTTGAGAACATTATGGACAACTTTTTTGAACTTGAACTTTGTAGACTTCTCAATGTTTTCCTACACCAACTTTGCAATTTTTTTTTACAATCTCATAATAATATTTTTTGTTATTTCATATCTGTTTTAAATTTTCAGCTATCACTCGTCACCTTATCACTAATGGAGACACTAATAGACTTGGACTGCGAAGACGTTATGCTCGAACTAGTGTTTAAATACCTTCTAAGTGGACAGCATATAGCTAGCTCCTACCGTCATAGGATATCGGACCCAGAACCCTATATGGAATCAGCTATAGCCTTCCTAGCGTTGACCCCCAAATGTTGCTTGAGACCGTTAGAGAAGACGAAAGAGTGGGTAGAAGAACTAGCGCGTAATGGGCATAGGTTGCTGGATTTCAAAAGAGATGATGAAAGGAGAATCAATGGTGTCAACGGTGATATAGCGATGAATAGTCTAGTCCATGAAGTTAATTTTGATTACGGAGTAAGTTTTTTATTTTGTAATTTTGCAAAACTTGTAACGTAAATAAATTTTTAAAAGCAGTTTAAAAAGTAAGAAATTAATACAAAATTATTATTTATTAAGGTACTTTATACTTACTTAAGCGTATACTTTCGAAAAATGATTTTTGCATAAAAAAACAATATTGATCTTAAAAAAATATTATTTTTTTACTACTCCATGAAAGGTGTTCTTATCGCTAAATTATTTTTTTCTCGACAATGAGGTGTTTAAAGTGAATACATAGTAGGTACCTATAATATAATATTTAATGAACTTTCAGAACCCCAACGATACATTATACGCCAATTACCACGCGTACGTGTGCAACGCGAGGTTCGAAGTTGCGTCGCGAACGATCGCGTGCGCAAACTGGTCGTCAAAGTACGACATTGTGATAACGAAACGAGAAGCCAACAACAACACCAAGGAAACGAAAGAGATGGAACCCCAAACGCCTATGAGAGAGCAGGACAGCCTCGTTTCTGTCTGCACCAGCGGCTATGATACTCTCAAAACTAGTGACACGTCGGAAAAGGAACCGCATAGCCTAACGTCCTTGAATGAGGTTGTAGAGAAGCATGGGGAAGGAAAGGAACATGATAGTCTGACTTCCTTTGGTGAAAGCAGTGGGTACGATAGCTTAAGGTTTAGGAATGAGGATAATGATGATGAAGGGTTTGCTGAGGAGTCGTTTAGAAAGAGCTTCAGAAAAGTGCCGTCCAGTAGTGTTGAGTATGAAGAAGTGTCTTCCAGAACGTGGAGAGTCAGCGCTGAAACAATTATTGGTAAAAATATATTTTATTTTTTATTGTTTACTAGCGCTTTGCCCGGCTTTGCTCTTGTTTTCCGGGATGACAAGTACCCGGTGTCCTATTCCATATCATGTTCTACCTATGTGCTAAATTGCATGAAAATCCGTTTAGTTATTTTTGCGTTTTTTTTCACATTTATAAATTTTTACATTTATAACATTAGCAGGATTAAAGAAATATAAATAAATAGGTTGTAACAATAACGTTTAGAGGAGAGTGGTTAATTTTTAAATTTGATGGTAGGATAGAGGACTCTTATGCCCCAATTTAGAGTCACTAACGTTTATTTAAATCGCTCCTTAGTATATAATTCTGTGCCTCCTGTGATAAGTGATACAAGTGAAAAATCGACACTTTACAGGAGGACGAAAACAAGTTCAAAAAAATTCTGGTTCATAAATTAAGTGAGCTAGGTGTAATATGAGGACCTTCTTATGTAGATAAAAACATTTACTGTGACCGTAAATTTAGTTTGTTGTAGTAAATATTATAATATTAAAATAATTCATTAAAAATCTGTGAGATGCACCTTTTTTATTTCAAATGTGTACTAATATGCCGTGATAAATGATACAAGTACAGTTATTATGTTGCACCTATAAATTGTCTTTATGTCAACTAATATAACTGATTAGGGTACAATTCTATATAGATTCATATAGAATTGTGCCCTAATCAGTATTGGTTTATAATGATATAACTCTAAATAAATCAATATTCACGATAAATATATTGAAAAATAAAATGTGAAAATTAATATAATCGCAGTTATAGCACGAAGCGACTCGACTCGACTTAGATCACTCATCACAGGAGGCACAGAATTTATATGGTGATTCTTTACTAAGGAGCGATTTGAGTAACCGTTAGTTTTATATCTTATAAGTTAATGCTTGACTACAATCCCACCTGATGGTAAGTAGCGATGAAGTCATTGGTAGTAAAACGCATTAACTTAGTAAAAGCCTATTCACTCTTGCCTTCAAGACACTCACATTATAATGTGACTCTGATTTGGTTAAATGCTTCACATATCAATCAACTTCCAGGCCCGCTGCTAACTCACCTGCTGCGCAAGGCGGCGACCCTGCTAGAGGGGGAGGTGGCGGCAATCTGCCGCGTGAGCAGTTTGCTCAGTAAGATGGCAGCACTGCCCACGCCGCTGCTGCTCACCTTGCTACTGAGCGACGGCGCTGGGTTACAGCACAATGTGCCGTCCTTGTATCAGGTAACGTTTCATCGACACTTTTTTAACCCTCGACGCAAACCCCCCCCCCCCCCCCCCCCGCCCTCTTGTGTTATAAGTTTGACGTGTCTGTGTATCTGTGTGTCTGTATAATATGGCGTCGTAGCTCCGAAAAAATGGACCGATTTTGATGCGGTCGATTGTTTGAAATTACGGTTTTTAGTTGCTTGGTACAAGTAAAACTGGGGGGGGGAGAGTTTAAATTTTAAAATTGATAGTTATTACAAGCTATTATTTTACTTGTTTTGTTTGTTACTATAGGCTTTCGCCAGCAGTGAAGTGTGAAATGAAAAGCAGGGATCTTATTCCAACACACTTTTATTTCAGGTTTTCCTATGAAAGTTAATTTCAGGGAGGAAGGTGATGCTCACAGAATGAGCACACCAAATGACGACAATTTTCCCTGTCTTATAGCTAGAAGCGGGCTTCTCGTTGTGGCGTTGTTTACAATACACATTACATTACATTTCTCTTAGCCAATCACGGCTCGCCATGCCCCCTACTACCTATCTCTCTCTAACATAGAGTGCCGTCTCTCATTGACGGTCTCTGTCTAATACTAATGCTATCTCACAATACTAATTGATTCTATGTTATTCTTACGTTTATTTACTTATCTAAAAGAGGGCAAAAACGCCTTTATTCATAAAAAACACTTATTCTAGTTACATGGTTATAAAAATTAAAACTTACTCATTTATTTTACAAATTCAAATTACTTAACTAATCATTCTACATATTATTTCAAAGTTATTTATTATAATTAATCATTTTACATATTTCAAAACTTAAATCTAATCAGCTGTCGATGCCGTCCGCAACAGTTACATTAGCATGAGGATGTAATATATGGGTCAAATCATTCAAACTGAAAAATAACTAATTCCTCTCATACTACGGAATTGAAATTTCACAAATTGATGAGGTTCCCATGACAACGCATTTTTATGATAATGTTGACGTGATACTACGCGCAAGGCTTGCTCTAGACGAGGGAACTCGCCAGCGGCTAACAGCTCACAAATACAAAATTTTACAAGCTTATCTTTAAAAGTATGTTAAATCTTGATCACAATCCCACCTAATGGCAAGTGGAGATGCAGTCCAATATGGTGAGCGCACTAAGTGGAAGCCTATTCAACTTTTCAAGGTTATTCAAGCTAAGACTTGTCATTCATATAGTCAGTTGCATGTATGTTCCCCTCGCTACCATATGTCAGACAGTATACGAGTACAAGGCGTACCTCTACTTCCACAGATACTAAGCAGACTGAAGGAGGAGGTGGATGAGCTGACGGAGAACTTGGAGAACATCGACGAGCTGGTGGACAAGGCTCGGGTGTTCCTCATACAGCGAGAGATGGCGCTGGTGCAGCGCGCGCAGGCCAATGATGATAGTGAGTGGCTGAGAATACTAACCCTAATCGCGTGCCGGATGGGTGTCGTAAGAGGCGACTAAATCCGGCACGCTGGTGGTAAGGCCCCTCGAGGGATTATATTGGTAATATTTATTTTAATTGTTAATTAATACCATTATTACTATTGTGTGGAGTGACGAGAATGGATAAAGTAAGGAATGAGTATATTAGTGGAAGTGTGAAAGTGGCAAAAATGACAGAAAAATTGAAAGGAAACCGATTGTCATGGTATGGGCATGTAATGAGGCGTGAGGAAACGCATGTGACGAGAAGAGTGATGGATATGAATGTGATGGATAGACGAAGGGGACGAGGAAGACCTAAGAAAAGATGGATGGATTGTGTTACAGATGATATGAAAGATAAGAGAGTTAATGTTAAGATGACGGCTGATAGGGAAGTGTGGAAGAGGAAAACATATTGCGCCGACCCCAAATAAAATTGGGAAATGGGCAGATGATGATGATGATGATGATATTACTATTGTTATTTCTCCATGGGATTCGCCTGGATAGCTACCACCCTCGAGCATGAGTCAGCCGCCAAATGACTCGTCGTGTTCCGGCTGGGGGCTTGAGAGCCAGTTCTTTCTTTCTTTTTCTTCTCTCTTTCTTGGCCGGCAACGCATCAGTGATTCAATGGGTATTACTGATGTCCATGGGTGACGATATCCACTTACCATTAGGTGGATCGTCAGCTCGGATAGGCTATTTCCATAAAATAATGTAAAATGTTGAAACATTTAAACACCTAAAATATTGTTCTTTTGTCGAAATCAATCACAATAATTTAAATATAATTAACTTAAAATGTTAAAAATAGTACTCACTGTCACGTGACCTCAAACGCCATTTTGAACTTATGACGTCATTGCTCGTATTTTATATGCAAGTTCAACAAACTTCAATAGACCGATAGTATTGAATGTCGGTTAGTGACGTCACGTGACGTTTTTGGTGGGTTTGATAATGAATTTTATTTATCAATTTTTGTTTTTAAATTGAAGATTATTATTTTTATAATATTTTTTCATGAATATTAAGGTTCTATTTATAAAATTAAATTGAATCCTAAAATTAGACAACACTTCCCCCGACGCAAGTTGCGGTTCGTGGCTGCAGTATGAATAGGCCCTTAATGTTATTCGATAGACATATTTTGTTTATAGAGCAATATAGCTGTTATAGAACATTAATTGAGAAAATAATACTTCCTTCGATATAACGAAGATTGAGATGATTAGCGTCGCAATATACATATAACAGTTGTGACGTTATTATGATTATTCTTTTATTTCGGCCGGTGTACTGTCTGACCTCTGTGAAATTTCACTTAATAATTTCATGCGATATTTATCTCACTTCCCAGGTCACGCAGCCACATGGTCCCAGAGGTCCAGCCCCCCCGCCCCCAGGCCAGAGGACTCCCCGTTCAGACGAGTCGAGAGCAAACGGAGAAGCATCTCCTCAAGTTTATCTAATATGTTTAATAGGAAAATACATGGTATGTATGTTATTACTGGTGCTATGTTATGCTATGCTATTATATGTTATGTATATTGGATTAAATCGATTTAGAACTTATATAATATTGTAGTTAATATGTATAGAAATCAGCTCGATATTTTTAACCTAATTCAAAAAAGGAGGAGTATTCAATTCGATTGTATTTTTTTTTCTTTTTTATGTTTGTTACCTCAGAACTTTCGACTGGGTGAACCGATTTTGATGATTCTTAAAGCTGGTGCTTGTCATGTAGTCCTATTTAAATTTGAGCGAGATCTGACGAGTAGTTTTTGAGTTATCCCTAATTTTGAAGTCGGTTATTTTTTGTGAAGAATTATGTACAAATATACATAATTGTTTGTGTAGTCCTGGATGTTTGTCATATGTTTTATGTGTCAATGTGTAAACCTTTATAACAATATTATGGACATATACAGTATATCCTCACATTGTGTAAGTTGACTCGAGCCCAACAGTTGTATAATTAGACCGCGATGATAATTATTTTTTTTATTAATTAATTTATTTATTTCGTAATATATTAAAAAGTAACATAACAGGCACGTCCTAATGCGTTAGTTTAATTAAATGTTTAGTAAGCAGTAATCATACCTTTTAAATATTTACATTGCACCTATGATTCGGATTAAGTAAATAACAAAAAAAAAAATTTTAATTTTTTTTACTCTTTCAGCATCCCCACCGCAACAAAGTCCTCAAAGTCTACAGTACCTCCATCCAGCACCGAAGCTGACCTTCACGCAGGAGGCGTACTGGAACCAGTCCATCACCCTCCGCTCCGTCCTCAACGCGGTGCTGATGGGTGAATGGGTGAAGGAACTCTCCGCGCTCGCACACGAACACGCTTTGCGGATGTCGGCAGCTGACGAGTTTAATGACGCGTTATGACTGATGGCGCCGGCGCGAAGGACCAAGTGACTCCAGTGATGGTTTAGGTAGGAAAGAGATATTTTATTTTAATAATTAAATACGTAAATAGATGGGAAAGCCGGGAACAGTGTCGTAAAATAATAGGGATGTTGACTAATTTTAGGATTCAATTTTATTTCATTGATAGAACCTTAATGTTCACGAAAAAAATATTATAAAAATAATAATCTTCGATTTAAAAACAAAAATTTATAAATAAAAATAATTTTCAAATTTCCCACCAAAAACGTCATGTGACGTCACTAAACTATATTCAATACTATCGGTCTCTTGAAGTTTGTTGAACTTCCATATAAAATACAAGCAATGGCGTCATAAGCCCACAATGGCGTTTGAGGTCACGTGACAGTGAGTTATATTAAATACGTACAGAGAATTATATTTAATTTATTGGGATTGATTACGACAAAAGAATAATATTATAGGTTTTTGAATGTTACCCTTAATACTTTAAACATAAATTTATATTAATTTACAGTTAGTGTCAACATCCCTATTGCGTAAATAGATGGGAAAGCCGGGAACAGTGTCGTAAAATAATTGTTGGTCTATCTGATGGGTTGTACAGTGGAGCTACAGTCACGGTAAACACGTCCGACCGTGTGCGTTTCTGTCATAAGACTGGCAGATTGGAAACTACCCTCTACTAGTGTGATATGACATGTTGATGTACACATTGAATAGGCAATTTCACATAGATATCTGTCTCTTTCTGTCACAGTACTGGCATGAAATTAAGAGAGGGAATTATGCTCTGTCAATATTCTTACCTTCGATCCCTTTATATTTATATTGTGCCTAGAAGGGGGTTATTTCTGGGATTATTTGATAAGCGCCTCTTTGGCATAAGGACGAGACAAGGTGGGATATAAATAACAATATTTGGAAACGCGCGTAATGGCACTGAATCAAATGGTTACTTAAACTTAGAATTTTCGGCCTATCATATAAATATACATAGATGTATTTATATAAGGGAATCAGTGGCACGATTAAATTTAATCAGAATTAACACATCAATAGTAAATGAAATGTTTGCTAATATTCACTTCGTCACCTGTATTATTATTATGTACTTTTACTCTGGTTCTTTCTAAGGACACTTAACTTCAAAAGTAATATAATACATACTTATAGGTTGTGAAGTAAATTTAATTTAATATTGTCGTTCCATTATAGTTTTTATTGTTTTTAAATTCATCATATATTGAAATATATATTTTATGAAATTAATACGTTCTACGTCACGTAATAATTATAATGTGCCATATTTGCATAAGGACGTATGATGTAATGGCAGTAGCACTTAAAAAACTATGTAACATAAACTTGGTATTTTATTATAACAAATATTAATCTGCTGAAACGTCATTCAGAGATCAATGTAAATTAAATTATCTATACTAATAATAAAGCTGAAGATTTTGTTTTTTCGTTTAGTTGAACGCGTTAATCTCAGAAAGTACTGTTTTGAATTGAAAATTATTTTTCTGTTGGATAGTTAATTTATCGAGGAAGGCTTTAGGCTATATAATATCACGCTGCGACCAATAGGAGCGAAGCATCAATGGAAAATGTTGCAAAAACGGTAAAAAATATTCCTTTTTATAAGCTTCCGATGCGTAAACGATTTAAGTTGTGCAAAAATCATGTATGATGGGATAGTTCCGGAGAGGGAGAGAGAGAGGGGGAGGGAATTTAATGGTCTCTGATTTGTTAAAAGTGACAACAAAGTACATTCATTGATTGTTAGGCGATACGAAGTTCGCCGGGTCAGCTAGTGTATGATAATAAGTAAAAGTGAATATAGTGTGAGATGTGAATATTGAATACTTGAACTACAATGAGATAAGACTTACACAGAACCTCAAAACAAATGATAATTTGGGTAATAAGGAAGTCCGTCGTATTCTTTCTGCCCATGCACCCGTTAAGTCTTCGTCGTAAGCTCAGTGGAAAAAAGGCATAAGATGAAAATTGCAATTTTACAGGAGAGCAAAAAACTGTTGAAATATCAGTAAGTATTCAAAGGAATTTACTTTACGATTTCTTGCACAAAACCGTCAAGATTAAAGATAAAAATTTGAAAAAAATTGAGCATATTCAACTTTTGTCTCTTTTTCCAATCATATCAATAACTAAAATTGAAAGTAACACGACTTATACTTTTTTCCACTGAGGGTGGGATATACTCGAACGTCATTATTAAATTATTTTTACAATGAAACCATTTTATTAGTCGAAATGAATATTTAATATATTGGATTTGATTGGGGAATTTTTTAACTATTTTAACGTTTTCCATGTAGTCCGTTTTCTTTTACTTGTCTTATTTAATGAGCAATCGAACGGTCTTTTTATTGTTTTTGTAATTAAAAATCTACTATAACTAATTAGCGTTCAATAAAGACAACAAATTATCCCATCATCATATCAGAATTTTGATAAATATGGGACCAATCTGGAAGCATACGCTTTTAAATAAAAAAAATATCCAAATTTATTGATAAATAATGGAGTACAGAGATAACAAACATTTAAAATAATACAAATTAATTGAGAACCTCTTCTTTCTCTTGAAGTCATTAAATCAGGCAGACACGAAGTGAAAATTTCCGATTACTAGATATTTTTTAAGTAATATAAATAAAAATTAATGTTAAAAGTGCTGCAAAAATCAAATAAGACAGGTATGAAATAACGGACTATTCTTATATTTTGCAACGAAAATTAGATTTTAGGTTTTAACTTACCATGGTTTTTCTTCAAGTGTTTTTTTTTGTAGCAAATACTGGAATACCATTACCTATTTCTGTTGGCGAGTTTTTCTTAGTTTTCTATTAACCAAGAGTTTTTTATAGATTATTGATAAATAAAATCGTCCGATCAAGTCTCAAAATTCACTTATTTATATTACAATATTTAATTCTTCTAAACAAGATAGGCTGTCGGTAAAATATTTTATTTGTAACAGTGATATCATACCTATTTTATAATGACTTTTATTGAATTAACTTTACAATTATTAGAACAAAATAATTGAATTTTGAATCAATGTAATAATATGTATAACTTTAAGCTGTAGTAATTCAGATATAATGTAGTATATAGGCGTTTAAATGCTAGAACATTTACAGGGACGGCTTTATACAAAATTCTTATCTCAGACTTTCATTAAAATATGGCCTGAATTATTTTATTTTAAAAAATACAAGGGTTTTATGTTGTGTAAAATTATTTATTTAAAAGTCACTGTCTTTCTAATAAACATGTTATTATTCCATAGTCATAGTTAGATGAGTTCTGTCTATCTTATGATCGTCGACTTTTGAATGAAAGTGATGTAACTCGTGCGTGTACATAACTGTAACATTTTTATTAGTAAGACTGGAAACTGGTATTGATAGATTTTATAACAATGTCAAATAATACGTATAATATTACACTTTGTAAATTGATGTGTCCAAACGCCTGCATACTGCTAAAATCACTATTACTTAATTCTAGGTACCTAAATAATTAGTTTAATCTTAGGTGCAATTAATATTTTAATTATTCATCAAGATTGCCATGAATGTAAATTTGAACTGTGATTATTGCAATGTTCAAAAATATAATTGGATGATAATTTATTGTAAATAGGTATTTTATTGATTTATTAAATAACAAAAAAAAATATTTGTTTTGATTTGTGTTTATTATAATTTAGATTTTAAAAATAGCATTTCTATGAATATTATAAAGTAAGGGTTTTATTTGCAATATGCTATTATGTGATTGAATCAAGATGTTTTTAAGTGATTTTTGTTTAACAATTTTTATTACGATGACTTATTTTGATTTAAAAAGTAAATTGTTTGGTCACTATTTTGTTATTTTCGTTTGACGATTATTTGTTGTGGAGGAAATGTTAATAATAATATTATCTGTAAGTTACAAAAACTATTCAATCGTATGTATTTTTTAATAAGAGCTCGCAAAAATTATAAGTTTGAATAGTTAGAAGCTAGATTGAACAAGTTGGACAACACATGGAGATTGTTTCAGATTTTTTTTAATCCTTACACATTTTTTTTCTTACTCTGCGTAATGTCAATTGTAAACTTTATCTTCAAAAACATCCAGTTCCGATCTGGAGCAATGTGGAACGCACTATGGAATGGTCTTCTGTGTTAAAGCCAATGAGAGATAACATTATCATTGTCTTGTTAATATCTAATTATAATGTATTTTTTGGCAATTTTCACAGAAACAAACAAAAATTGTCTGTCCCCCTATAATGTAGAACGTCCTTTTCCGTCCAAGGATGTAGTGTACGCAATTAGTGACCTTAAGTAGATTGCTTTATAAATATTTTAATTAAATAGTAGGGATAGATTTGTATATTCTTTTACTCGGAAATATAAGATGATATGTATTGTATTCCATGTATATTCATAAAATT
Organism: Thymelicus lineola; assembly: GCA_963932265.1. Taxonomy (NCBI): domain Eukaryota; kingdom Metazoa; phylum Arthropoda; class Insecta; order Lepidoptera; family Hesperiidae; genus Thymelicus; species Thymelicus lineola. Next base: position 9,485,670 of record OZ010701.1, read on the forward strand.
ATATACCACCGCTTATGGAGAAACTTCATAAGGCAAAATTAATTAATGTTTCTTGTGCGACAACATTTACAGCAATATTAAATTGAAATAAAAAATAGTAGTCAGTGAGCCGTTTTTGAAGAAGCAGATAGGGTCAAATAAAAATTAAAAGACAAATATAATTACTGTTTTATTAATCAATTGGATTTATGCATTAATAATTAAAAATCTACTGAACTTTATATATCGCTCACCCAGTAATACAACGGCACATCTACGTTTGTCATATTTAACTAATTTCAAAAATTTTATAAAAATGTTTAAAATTAATCCGGGTTCCTTTTACGTTTTTTTACAGATTGTATGGGTTTGATTACTAGTATAGACATTAATACATATTTACCACTATGTAGATTAGGCATTTTTAAACACGTATACCATATAAACTCAATTTCGCATTTTTTGCAGATGTGCCATTATATTACTAGGGGAGCGATATGATAATTTAACTCATTTAGAATATTTTAGTATCAAATTCACCTGAAAATGTTGTCTACTTGTGAACAGTAAGTAAGATTGAGATTAACTTCAATGTAAAATATTAATGTTTTGTATCAATACTTACTACTCCATCCTTATCCTTTGCCATCAATGTCCTTCAATATACTTGCCAGTGTGTAAAATACTCTTCATCTGTATTCTGTATACTTAATTTGAATAATATCCCCGATTTTGTGGTGGATTTATGTGCACAATGTTTCGTAATTGTACTAACAAACAGTTTTAGAAGAATTTTATGAACTTAAATATAATTAGAGAAGAGAACTATTATTTAAATATTTTTTTTTATTCTTGTACCTCTATCCCCAGACATGGATATTTTGCCGGCAAATGTCCTTTTCAGGACTGACAGGGCTCTGCATTTAGTTTTAGTTTTCATCAAAGTCGGCCCCGAGACTCCTTCCAGCATTTTTCACTATTCCTCATAGTTCGGATTTGGCTATCCACGCTCACTTGAAAAATTCACCCTACGTGAAGCGCTTATAGCCCGGCGGCTTGCGTCGATCCTACGTGATCGACAAAGTCAAGCAATAGCGGGCGCGGTCGGTAGTTGGATGGGTGATCGCTAGTGGCAAAAAATTCTTGAGCGTTTCCGTGCTTCGGAGGACACGTAAAGCCGTCGGTCCCTTCACGTAGGGTGAATTTTTCAAGTGAGCGTGGATGGTCAAATCCGAAACTATGAGGAATAGCGAAAAATGCTGAAAGGAATCTCGGGGCCGACTTCGATGAAAACTAAAACTGCAACATTAGATTTTTGAAAACTTAATTTTACTGCCCAGGAATCGAACCCGTTAATTTTGAGAAAAGAAAACACACTCTATATCAGTGTTTCCCAACCTTTTTTAGGCCATGCCCCACTTTAACATTTCTAAAAATTTTATGGCCCCCGTACATATTTTTTTTTGTTTTAAAAATTGTTTTGTTCCTTTAAGAAATATAAATGATAAGTTTTAGGAAGAAATCATTATAAAATTGTTATCAAAACATCGTAAGTAAAATTTCAAAACATATAATGAAAAACTGAAATTCAAAATAATTTAAATATTGATTTTTCTATATTCATTTAGTGCGATCCTTGCGCTTGATGCTTGCTGCACAGAGATTTTATATTAGGTTCCAATTTACTTAGCTTTAATCTCAAGTCTCCACGTTGCGTTATATCTAGTCGATTTCTTTTTTTATCAGTAAATCATTTACAGCACTAAATCCACATTCAGCTAAATATGAAGATGGAAACGGTAGTAAGAGTTTTCTTGCACATTTGGTTGCATTTGGGTATTTAGTTTCAGTTTCTTCACAAAGCACAGCCATGCCATCACTCCTTTTATATTAAATAAAGTTTTTACTGATTCATCATTTTGCAATTCTGCGAGTTCTTGCATATTTGATATATCACACAAATCCACCAATATTGGCTGCATCATTCATGTTGGGAAATCCATTTGTTTTAAATCAGAAAATCTTTTTTTAAAATCAGCGGATAGAATATTTAAATGATTGACAATAACAAGTAAAGCGGTATCAATTACTTCACATTTTTGGAGCCAGTGAAACTGTTCAAAGTTTTTGTTGTTAATATGTTTCTAATATAACTATATGTATTAGTAATGAAACCAAATATCTTTGCTTTTGCATCGAAAAGTGTTTTATTTGGTCCTTGAAGTTGCTTATTTAATATATTTAGTTTTTCAAACATATCAGCTAAATAACTTACAAATGCTTTACCATCGATTATTAAGAGATACTTCATTTCAGGCTTAAAAAATCACTAAGAGTATCAAACAGTTGCATAAATATTTTCAAACAGTTTCCTTTGGATAGCCATCTTACTTCAGTATGAAGTAAAAGTCTCACATGGTCTTCATTTTGTTCGTCACAAAATAACTTGAAAAGACGCTCACATTTGGCACAAGTTTAATAATATTAACACACTTTATTACTGAATGTAGTACTTCATTTCCCTTCGGAGCATAATGTACAAAACGCAAAATGAACACAACACGCAAAATGTACAAATCGCAAAATGTACAAAACGCAAAATGTACAAAACGCAGAATGAACACAACACGTAAAATGTACAAATCGCATAATGTGCAAAAAAGCCCACGTTCACATCGATCACGTGCATAAATGACACAAAATATTTTTTAAGCAAAACGATCTAACACCAAAAATTCAGACCAATCCGCCGAAACACAATTTCCATACAATTAGTGCGGGGTCCTTTGAGGATCCAGTAATACTGCAATAACATTATTTAAATCTTGTACAGCACACATGTTTTCAATATTCGGGTAGGTGAAAACTGTTCCTTTATCACGCTTTGAACTTTTTACCTTTCGTGCAAATTTTACCGTAGGAATTTTATCATTTATTGATAAAACTTTCCCTATAAAGTGTTTAACACTTTTTTTTGAAGCAAATTTAACTATAATCCAGCTATTTACTTGAAATTCAAGAGAACTCTCAATGTAAAAATCGATATCACTCAGTCCAAAAGGTATGTTTTCTTGTTCTTCTTGTTCCTGTAAACATGACGCTATATAATTATCCAAATTTTCGTAATCGGAGTCGTCTGCAGCATGAAAAGAAGTGTTTGATGACAGACTTGAATCGCTATTGCAGATAATATGTTTCTTTTTCCTTTTCATTTTAGATGATTGTCGTTTTGGAGTACTGGTTTGTTTTCTTTTTCTTTCATTTTTTTGTGTATCTATATCTCGTAACACGATTCTTTTTTCAGGTGAAGCCTCTTTTATAACTATATTAGATGTAATAATTATTTTTGGGGTTTTCTTGTTTGGAGAGTTTTGACATGGTTCAGAGTCATTCTGAGGCAGATCAGTAATTTTCGCCTGCAAACATTTCGGCAGATCTCCGTAAAATGGAGTATTCAATTCGGATTTCTTTGGTAAATTTTTCAAATACTGTACAGGCACGAATTCATTCAATTCTGCTGCTAAAGGCTGCAAGTAAATATTTAAGGCACCTATGCAAAGCCTGTGAAGGGTTTCAGGGTTTTTGAGCTCTGATGAATGAACTAATTGTGCCGAGCTCTCTGCCAATGTACTGTCTTCTTCCGGTCATAGGTATACGATGGCATAACTTTTTTAAATCCTGAGCTTTTAGTTTTAGTACGCTTCACTTTTTCTTTCTTCATAGTTATGATTTTTGATGGTCCAGGCAAAGGAGAATGCCCATAGCCAATACTCCTAAAAAAAATTAATTGTGTCACAATGATTTTTGGACAAAAAATTGAATTAAAATATTTCAAGTATTTTACCCTATTTCCTAAAAAATCCTTATTGGGAATAATTTTCTGAAATTAATAAGTAACTTTACTTCCGTTTTACAAAATAAAACCATTGGGCCATTTATGTTTGGATAAGGGCCAATCAGGAATCTTTTAAGATCCTTCGGGCCAATAGGTAGCATTGATTCGATTATAATTATGATACAACAGTTATAGTATAATATATCCATGACAACAAACTAGATGACATAAGGGGACTGTCAAATGAATTATTTTTTTTATAGAAAATTATTATAATCAGCCAGGAGTAATAGTGTTCTGTGATTATAATACATTACAAACTTCATGGTGTTTGGGGACTGTCAAATGAATTTGAAACTTAAAAGATCGACATCACATACGCAATCGACTTTAATACGCCCGCATAGAGTCCATATTACTGTGAGTTTACTATAACCTAAATACAAATTAGTTTTGTTTAAAATCTCTTATTTCCTAATATTATCATTGACTAAAGTTAGTATGTGTAATTTATTAAGATAACATAATCAAATAAAGGTATTTTTATCAAGACACAAAAATTTTAAAGTCAGTACATTTCTCCATACTAAATGGGCATTCTCCTTTGAGTCTCTTTTTTCAATTTTTTCAATTTTTTCAATTTTTTTAGTTATTTTTGTATCATTTTTCAAATTTTTAGCTTTCGTTGCTAGCTTTTTCTGTTGATATAGATTTACCAGGTATGACTGTAAGCTTTCGGTTTTGTCCAGTTTTGATTGGTTGTGATCGTCGATTTCGCTGTAAGAACTCTAGGAGACTGGCATCAAATTGACGATTTTCTTGGTCTTGTACTGTTGGTATTTTTATTGTCACTCTTGAGGGATTAAAAGGAAATATTCCAGATGCTTCAAAGCCTTTACACAAATTATTTTCTTTAGTTATGTCAATTCTAGCCATAAGTTCTTTCAGTAATTGTGGAAAATGGCATTTGTTAATTGTGTTTACATTGCTGTATGTAGTTTTATAATCTGTTAAAATTTCACGCCAATATCTTTTCATAGGCCCAAAAAATGCGACATCTAGTGGTTGCGTTATGTGTGTCGCATTTTTGGGAAGAAAAGCAAATCTGATATTTTGACGTTGACATATTTGAATTGTTTCAACGCTTAGATGTGATGACAAGTTATCACCGATGATAACTTTGATACCATCTCGTGAGTTTGCCCATGGTAAAACAATAGTTTTGAACCAGTCATCGAAACACATCATATCGAACCATCCCGATTTTGTGCGGTTATACCGAGCATTTTTTGGACCATCTTCAGACCATTTACACCATAAATGTTCTGCCTTATAGACTATATAAGGTGGAAGACAATTATTGTCAGCAGTTCCGCAAAACATTATTGATACTGCACTTTTGCTGGTATTAATGACTCTTTCAGGATGTTTAACCCCTCTTTTAAAAATACGTTTTTTTGATCCTGGGTCGTCGCTTAAATTCGTTTCATCAAAAGGAGAACCCCAGTTTCCATAGAAACTCAGGCCTAAGTAGACAAGACTGGAAATTGGCTGTTAATTAGATTATTGCAAAAAGTTCAATTTCTCCAATTTTCACGGCTGCCAGCAATGGCCAACTAAGGAAATCCTAGAACGAATCACCTTAATTATAGGTTATGATTATGTCATACTCGTGTCACAGTGCTATTTAATATGTATGTTACACTTACGTTGGCGGGTGTCTATTATAATATCTACTACTTCAATGGTTTTCACCAAAAACGAATGTCATAAAAAGGTTGTATAATAAAAGCTATTGCATATTTCAAGAGATTTTATTAGTTATCATTATAATATATTTTAACATCAGTTTATTGGGTTCCTCAGAAAATTACAGTGTTGCATCACAATACAATTTCTCAACATCTAAGTTTACGCGGGAGATGGCGTTGCCGCTTGGATCGGCGGGACACTGTCCCACAGACTAAAGGCGCGTACACATAGAACATCCGTTTTACAGGTCCGTTTAAACGTATATGTTATTAGCGTATGTAGTTGTATGAGCGAGTTCATACAGAATACAGTATTCCGGATCCAGTAAAAAATACTGATCCGACAAAATAAGCAGCAATCCGTTTTACAGGTCCGTTTAAACGTATATGTTATTAGCGTATGTAGTTGTATGAGCCAGTTCACACAGTATTCCGGATCCAGTAATACTATACTAATCCGTTTTATCGGATTGAAACCGCAGGAGGCTTTGCACGGGGGTGCGCGGGGTGCAAATGTGCTACACACAGCCGCCATTTGCCGGTTTCATTCCTAGAGTAGTGCACGTGTCCAGTGCTATCATAATCATGGCAAGCAAGGCGTTTGAAAAATATGTTGAGCAAGAAGTTTTGATAAATTGTGTTGAAAGTAGACCAGTTCTTTGGGACAAAACACTGGAGATTTATAAAGATAAAATTGCAAAAACCGCAGCTTGGCGCGAAATATGCGGTATTCTAAAGGAGGATTTTGAAGCTATGGAACAAAAAGAAAGACAAGAATTTGGTAAGTATTTATTTTATATTGTAATGGAGACATTGTTTTTTATTTTAAATAGCTTCATTCTGCCAAGAAACTGACCCAGATTCGGACACGAAATAGTTTTCGAATTCCGTTCGAACTGAATTTGCAGTTCGACCACCTCGTAGCGTTTCATCATCAGGTAGGCTATTGAAATGAAATGCTTCAGATTCGGATGTGTTGCCATCCTTTAAGCCCTCTTTTTCCCTTATAAAGTTGTGTAGAACGGTACATGCCTTAACTATCCATATAGCTGTTGTTTTGTTGACGTCTAGAGGCCGGTGGAATACTCTCCACTTATTAGCAAGAATACCAAATGCACATTCAACGTATCGTCTAGCTCTGGTCAAACGATAGTTATATATTCGCTTATTTACGTCTAAATGCGTCCCGCTAAATGGCCTCATTAAATTTTCGTGTAAACCGAAACCTTCATCGCCGATTATGACGTAGGGAACTCTCGTTTCTGAGCCTGTTATTAATGGGCAAGGTTCTGGTATTTGTAAACTGCCATCTAGCATCATTTTCCAAAATGTCGACTCCTTGAATATTGATGAATCGCATTCTTTTCCATACGACCCAATACTAACATATAGAAAACGATAGTCAGAGTCTACGATCGCTAATAATATGATGGAAAAAAAGTCTTTGTAATTTAGGTACATTGAGCCACTTTTTGCTGGTTTTCGAAGTCTGATGTGTTTACCGTCCACTGCTCCTAAACAGTGGGGAAAATTTGCTTTTGTGTCGAATCCATTTGATATATGCTCCCATTCACTCACTGTTGTAGGAAGTCGCATAAACTCGTCATTCAAGTTGTTCCATATGCATCGTGTAACTTCCTTAATAATGTTGCTTATAGTTGACACACCGACACGAAAGACGTAATGAAGTTCTTGAAATGTACACCCAGACGCTGCATACCTAAAAAAAAAAAAATTAATCAATTACTATATTATTACACATATATTGACTTCCCATACAAAGTAACGTTAGTGACTGTAAGGGTTTAGTTTTAGTTAATTTTGTCTATTACTGATTATGTATATGTCTATGTTTCGTAGAGGTACTTCTCTATGGTCAGACTATTAAAGATGGCTTGATGAATAAGTCTTGTTTTATTATAAAACTATAAAATATTATAGTGACCAACAAATTTTGTATGGAAAGTCGAAATTTTTATGAGAGTTTTTAGCAAAGTCGTAAATCAAAACTCATACTTATACAGGGTGTTTTTGACGTCATAACGCAAACTTCGCGAAAAGGCTACACTTAATGCCACTAATCAAATTGTGAAAGTCATTCATCTCGCTAATGATCGGTTACAGAAATTGTCATTTTCGAGCGCGCAATGTATTGTGAACACCGCGATTTCAACGCGCGATAACGTACCTTTGACCACAGAACAATAATGGACTAAGCAGAATAGCGGCTTCTTTTGAGAAAGCGCGCGCAATCCAAAATGTTCATAGTGGCGCAAAATGAAGTAATAGATTTCCGTCCTTATGTTCTTTTATTTATGTTGAAAATTGATTATTTATTTTTTTGTAAAATTTCATTTTCGTATGAAGGTTAGCGGCGTTTTTGTACTCATTGTTCGCGCCGCTCGGCGGGGCCGTGCTCTGTCGGCGCGCCGCCAAAGGACGGGCGTCCTTTGGCGGAGCGTCTTTTGATATTTTGCCGCCTCATAAAAATGTTTTTAGAGACGCAAAATTAAGTAATCCATTTCCGACCTTCAGTAGTTAAGTTAATGTCGAATATCGGTTATTTCGTTTTGTTTAGATTTTAGCTAGAGGCGGTACGAATAAAGCGCACGGCTCGCGACTTTTGTAAAAGTTCAAATGAAAGGTCATCGTTCTGTGGTACGATGACCTTTCATTTGAACTTTTATAAACAGCTGAGAAGACACCATTTCTAGTTTTATTTACATTGCTACTTTTAGTGAAAGTAGTGAATTAATTACTTTTTTATTAAAAATCTCATTGGGTTAGGTAAGAATAACGATTATGAAGAGTCTAAAGTAAAAAAAACTCCAAAAAAAAATGAAAAAATTAGGAAAAAACCGACGAAAAATTCCAACACGGGGGGGTCCAGAATCATGTCCTGGAGCCATGGTATCCGTTTGTGCGTCGACGTGCCTAACACCCTGTATATATAGTACATAAATAAAATAAAATTAAACTGAACTGAACTAAATTATAAAATTACCTAATTAAAATAAATTGATTTAAACATTAGTAATACTTTTTTGCTTCCCATTATTTACTGACCGATTAGTTCTTGCACTGTCAATTTGACTTATCCACTGACCAATATGGTAATTAATTACTGACAAGTCTATTCTACCTTCTTATTCGCCTTTCACTTACTAAGCTATTGACAACCATCTTATATTATTATTTACTTGCTTCAGGAAAATATGTTATAAAAAAATGGAATTCGACTAGAGATGCCTGGATACGAACATTGAGTGAGAAAAAGAAATTGAAGAAATCTGGAGCTGCTGCCTCAAATACCAAGCCTTACAAATATCACAATCAAATGTTATTTTTGAAAAAAGTTGTCACCCCAGGTGATACACACGAGAACGTCCCTGCTAATGACAACATCACGGAAACAGTAGAAAGTAATAAAGACAACGAAGATGAACCTGATCAGATTACGGAACAAAGTGGTAGTGACAGACAAAAGGAAAGACAAAATTTAGCCCCGCCGCAACGCAAGGCAATCAAAAGAAATGTGAATGAAGTAGACGCCAAAATGATTGAATACATGAATGATCAGTTAAAAAAAAGTAAAAATGAGTTTGAAGATCCCAATTTATCGTTCTTCAAAGGTATTTTGCCGCAACTGGCTTCACTTAATGGCGATCAAATTTTAGAATTTCAGTCTGGAGTGATAAACCTTTTACAAAATATTAAAAGTAGAAGATATGGTCAGTCAAACTACGAGTGGCCTCCATATTCACAAAGTTCTAGCACTCCTCACTACCACACCCAAGGTTATTTTAGTAGGCCACATCATCTTGACTCTACACCATCAGTAGAAGGTTCGCCATCAGTAGAATCTACATTCAGCCAGGAGTCAGACTTGCCAGATCTGTCTATGTTTTGAAATAAATCTTCATTTTTGTAAACCTTTTTGTCATTTTAAATTTTAATTGATAATAACAAAAATTAAAGTTCTTACCTTAAAAATATCGCTAGTTTTACTTCAGGGCACAAGCTTTTCCTCCAGTTTGTGTCTTTCTTTTTTAAATCCTTTTCTAATCGTTTAAGAAGGTCATCAAAAGTAGACGTCGTCATTCGGAAATAAGTAAAAAATTTAGATTCGTCTTCTTTCAGCTGACGCACAACAGCACCACGACAAAATCTTTGCCTTAATAGTGGATGTATCCAATAACGCCGGGGCTTCCTCCGCCGCAGACGACGATAGTACCAATACAACACGACAACGTCCATTCTCGTAGAAAGTAGGCGATACACTGAAGAACGAAAGTCCAGTAGCGTCGGATCTGTTAAAATCGGTCCTGTAAATGCTGTGTGAATATTACCTCCAGTAGCGACGGATCAGTTAAAAAGGATCCTGTAAAACGGATGTTCTATGTGTACGCACCCTAATACATCATTATTACGCGGCGCGCGGCTGTAGGTGAGAGCGGGCTGGGGTTGCCGCGTTACATCCTCCCCCTCCAAGTCACAAGTACGTCCCGTTTGTGACTTGGCTTCACGATCAACTGAAGTCACGTTACGATTTCTAGGTCGTCCCCGATTACGACGGGGCTGCACGGGCACTGAGAACTTCTCATTGCGGTTAACAAACAAGGCTAGCTCAGAACTATGGAATTTACCTAAATTTTGGTTTGTACGCAAATCAGATATAACATAACTTGTAGGACTTACAACTTTAGAAATACGATACGGACCGTCGCGCTTAGGCATGAATTTATGAGTTATACCTTTAGACGCATTACTAAGCGCGTGAGTTTTTACAAGAACTAAATTTCCTACCGTAAAAGCAGGAGACGTCCAGGCTGACTCACATTCCTCTATTATTCCGTCGCGTAACATTTTGTCGATTTCAGCACGCATCAACTCCCTTTTGGCTGGCGTCAACCGGTATGGCGGCACGGATACTGGTAAGTTATCCCCAGTATCAATTCTATGAACCGCATACGGAGTTGCCTCTCCCCCTGCACTGAAAATATCCTCATTATTATAAATGAAGTTGGCTAACTGGGTTCGCTCTTCGGGATTCAGCATGGTACCTTCGTCATCGCGGAGCATGTCCGCGCTCGCATAGGCTGCTGACGAGGTAGGTGATTCAAAAAGCATGGGATAAGATGTGGATTCACCACCAAAACGCCATGTGCAAGAAGCAAAATCTAACACCATGCCAGCAGCAAGTAGGAAGTCAATACCTAACAAAGTATCGTTATTAGTGGCATCTGGCAAAATAACAAAATCAAGCGCAACACACTTACCATCCTTGATTTTTACGTCCAGGGATACGGTGACAACTTCACGTAATTGGACAGAACCATCTGCCAATTTCACCGACATCGTGCCACTTACGAACTCCTGATTATGGTGCTGTAGTAATCTGTATAGGCGGTACCCAGCTATACACCTCTTCGCTGCTGTATCTATAAGTGCATTACCTTTTATCCCGAGAATCTCAATACTTAATATTGGTCTTTGCTGAACCTGCCTTGTATTATGTGCAAATGAAAACATGGGGAGGTCGTAAACGTCTGTTCGCAATGCTGCAATATTAAAATCTGGTGCAAGTAAATCTTTACAACCAGTATCAAATTTATTCGAAACCATGGTCACCCTACACTTGGGTGTACTGATTTTATTATTATCAGTAAACATGGCCACACTACTTAACGCATTACTTTTGTTCGGAACCATGGTCATCCTACCCGTGGATGTACTAATTTTATTATTATTAGTAGACATGGTCACACTACTTAACGCATTACTTTTGTTCGGAACCATGGTCATCCTACCCTTGGATGTACTAATTTTATTATTATTAGTAGACATGGTCACACTATTTATCCTATTAAATTTATTCGAAACCATGGTCACCCTACCCTTGGATGAACTAATTTTATTATTATTAGTTGACATGATCTCATTACTAACATCGTTAATAACTATAACAGAGTCCCCATTGCTAATATTACTAATCACGGTATTATCTTTGCCGGTGCGGCGGCACCCTGCCAATCGCGATGTTTTATAAGTATCGCGGACCTCAGTCGATCGCGAATCCGACGTCGACTTACGATTCAATTCGAACAAATGTAACGCGGAAAACTTCCCGGTACATTTAGGACAGTTCGACCGAATGACCCCGCTCTCGCCACAACCGTAACAATAAATTTCGGTCTTATTCACTGCGGTATTATTCATATTTGGAAAGTTACGTTTTTTCAACTTATTACATCCCGATTTTAAATGTCCGTACACTTTACAATATATACAGTAGGGTCGCTTATTACTGAAAGAGTTCGGTCTCGACGTAGTCGTAACACACTTAGAAGAATCGGAGACGTTCGACGGTCGTTCGGCGGTCGCGTTGCTTCCCGCAGCGCCGCCGCCGCTGGTACCCGTCAAGGCCGTGGGCCGCGTCGTGTGCGACGCGCGCGCCACCGTCGGTGGATCAGCTGGGCTCATTTCGGCAGGATGGGATTCTTTAAGGGAATCTTCTATGGCGCGGGCTTTGCTTAGTAATTGGTCATAAGTATCAAAGTTGTCGCGACTTATTCTCTTCCTAATTCGTCGGTCGAGAAGTCCGTACACCATATCTAACTCAACTCTTTCGCAAATATCACCATCTGGTAGGCACGCCAAAAGGGCACGAACTTCGGCAATAAATAAGTCAGTGTTTTTGTTACCTTGTTCCATTTTGAATAAGTCTTGGTAAACCTTAAAAGGCGGCCGACGCTCTCCAAAAGCGGCGCGAAGTCTCGCTGTGGCGTCGTTCCAATCCTTCACTGACTTCTTGATGCCCTGCCACCAAACTGCTGCGGTCCCCGCTAGCAGCATCGACATCCCCTTCACAGCATTGTCATCGGTTATCTGCAAACATGATTTGTACACTCCCACGGCGTCGATGAAACTTCCGACGGAGGCGCCGACCTCGCCGTTGAAGCGCGCCGTGCACTGCGAGAAATTGGCCGGAACCTGGTTCACGGTGGCAGTGGAGTTGAAGGAGTCTGCAGCTGCCGGTGTCGAGGAACGAAATTCACGAAGTAGTCGTTCACAAAACTCCGCCTGTGACTGCTGGATCGTCGTAAGAAGACTCGTAAAACGGTCCGCCGACATCGTAACATTGTCTGCCGCGGAATCGAAATCTTCATCACTCGGTAGGGATTGTCGTTTTCGTGGCATGATTGTCGAAGTATATTCTCGCGTAGGTGATGATACGAACAACTACACAACAACCTTGTATTGTAGGTAATGGAAACGAAAACTTTTCGCGCTATGTAATGGCGGTCGAATGAAAACTTTTGCGTCGCCGGTTGTGTAGGTATACAGTTTACACTGTTCGTTCGCACTTTATTCACTGAATAACATAATATTCTGAGGCCTACTCGTTGGGCAGCCAGTTTTAACATCAGTTTATTGGGTTCCTCAGAAAATTACAGTGTTGCATCACAATACAATCTTTCAACATAAAAGTTTACGCGGGAGATGGCGTTGCCGCTTGGATCGGCGGGACACTGTCCCACAGACTAATACATCATTATTACGCGGCGCGCGGCTGTAGGTGAGAGCGGGCTGGGGTTGCCGCGTTACAATATTAATATTTCGTGTAGTTGTGCAGGAGGCGTTATATTTCGTTAGTACCTTGCCCAATCAAGATACCATAATATACTCATTGTATGGCCACAGCAACTTCCTGATCTTCTAAAGATGTATAGGGTACGTTATCCAGTGTTCAGGACTTATTCTGAACCTTTGTCAGTCACAAAACAGGCGATTAAGGAGTCCATATTCATATAGTATTGGTTTGCAAGAAATTGTAGCGAAACTGCGAAACACATTCACCAAAACACAAGTACGAAAGCGAATACAATAGAAAATTAAAATCACTGTGTACGTGTCGATGAGTTTCAATAGTAAATAGGACTCCAAATACGCTGAAAATATTTGATAGTAAAAATATACAAGAACACGCGTAGAAAGATGAAAGATCGATGACAAATATGACAATACAGTGGTGTTATTTATAAATACTATGGTTACCAAAATGACATTATTAGGGATTACATCATCATTGTTGTCAATCGATTAATCGATGTCAAAATATTCGAAATGTAATTTAATAAAATTAGCGTAACGATTGAATGGTAATTATAATATATTACATAGTTTTGATTTATATGGAATACGAAAATATGTAAAAAATAAATTAATATTATAATTATAATCACTAAATAATACATAAAATATATTATTATGTTCCATCAATCGATCATTATCAATCGATTCAATCGATTATAAAATCGTATGTAATGAGGTAAATACTGTGAAAACTTTTTTGCATTATTTTGTTTATTTGGCAAGAGCAGCTGAAACTAAGATTTAAATATGTTTATCTTATAAATAAGACGAATTTTTTGGTATATAGTTTACTCTTGTCTAGTCCGATGTTCTAGCACAGATTACATATGGTTCGAGGCCGAAAATTGGGGATCTCCTTTAGAATATTGCTAGCGGGAACATTTTTAAGAGTATTTTCAAGATTCTTAAAATATTCATTTATTTCTTCAACTGTTTTTGCAGCACGATTTCTTTTTATATTTTGTGTAGCCCTTTGCGAAAAATTGTGTCGCTGTAGAAAAGCACGGGCCCAGCGCTCACCCGGCATTTTTCCCTTAAAAAGATAGTCTTTTCCGCTTTTTAATAAGTCATTATGGACAACAATGCGCAAATCTAAAAGAGTAAGAGGGCAGCCATATTCAGCCGAAAAATTCACTACGTCTGCGATGTGGTTTTCTTCCTCCGTTGATAATTCTGTAGGTCGACCAAACGGCAAATGCATATCAAAATGCATGTTTTTGGTTTTATTTACAATTGTCCGACGTGGAATTCCAAACCGTTTTTCCGCCTCATATGATGAAATTACTTTCTTTCGCACAAGATCAACAGCAACGTCTAACATATCCGCGATGAGTAATCCGCATAATTACGAGCTCCTTGCTTTCTTCTGTTACGTTTTTTTGAGTTTCCCATATTCCCATATAGCTGCAATAGAATTGTTATTATTACCTTAAATTCGCTTTATCAAAATTATAAATTCAGCGATGAAAATATTTATAAACTGTTCTAAATGGTACAATGTAAATAAATCTCTGTGTGTTTGAAAGATATCATGTATGAATATAAATGTAAAGAAGTTCTAGTAATTTTTACTTTGAATTCAGTTGATAACCGGTCAAGTGTAATTGGATTTGCCCATTAAAAATTCGTTACGATAAATTAAAGCTATAATTACTTATTTACTGCAAAAAAAAATTCAAATTAATAATAGCTTAAGATGAAGCCCGTGACAGACAGACCAACAGTTAATATCTGGGTCACGTTTTGTATAGGCACGGAACCCAAAACTAATGAATTTAACGCAAATGGAACACGTCTATATCTAAACCTTTTTTATCAATAAAATTTGACTATTGACAGCCCTAGACCCAGGCAAAGTTGAGTCACAGAAGTCACTAGAACACTGCACAACTTTGCCTACTATATAATTTTAATGAAGTTTTGTCCTTTTCATTAAAGTATCAAGCAATACATAAAAAAGACAGTATTTTCTTACCCTGGAACCTTATCACTGCACGAAAACTCCGTCTTTGTGGCGGAAACTGCGAAAGTTACAGAACACTACTAAAAAAGCTCTTACTCGTGCCGACTTTGATCACACAACTGACAGAAATGAATGAAGTTACCATGTTAAAAAATAAAAATATGTTGCCACAATGTTGTACACTACTACCAAATGGTAGAAAATAAGCAACAATCTTATGAAACGTGAGATATCGTAATAGAAAAAAAATAGGCAAATTTGAGCCCAATTGGCAAAGTTGCAGCATTTTACGGTACTAATACATGGTGAGTTTTTTTTTTCAAAATCAACGGGTTCGATTCCTGGCCAGTAATCATCATCAGGATTTCGTAAACTTGCATGATATGGTTCAAAGCAAGATGGTCAAAGAGGAGGATTATCAGGACAGCCTTTGCAACGGTAACTCGTTCCTTTCGTATCTTTTTTGTGTACAAAATTTGCATTTCAAAAATACAAATCATTTTCGAGTATGTTAGTAGTGCATGTCGTCGTGGGTTGGAATCGCCTGTTATTGTGAATACTGATTGTGTTTATCAAGTCGCTTCCCCTCAAATTTTTGTCCAGCTCAATCATTTCCTGTATCAGTTCTTCTCGGTAGTTTATATACGAGTACAAGCAAGAATTTCTTTTTTAAATATTTTCTATAAAGAAAAAAAGCATTCCACACTGCAATGTCCATCATGTGAAATATTTCTTTCTTGTACCATCTGATGGTTTTTCGGGGACAAGAATACTCGTAGTAAGATACCATCTGATCACAACGATCAATGCCAGACATGTTTCTGTTATATATATCAACTTCAGCGGGCTTTAAACGGGACTTGCCAAATCTATTTGAAACTTCTATGATCGTTGGATGAACTTTAGTGGTAACCATCAGGACAGGGCGTTTATCTTTCCAATTGGAAACATATACCTTGTTTTTGTAAATTTAGGATTATCTTTACGACTCTTACCGTAAGGTTCCGGTGCTATCAGTCTTCAAATCAAGCAATTTCTGTGACAATTTTACAGAGTTATAATAGTTGTCCATGAACAAATGATGACCACGAAGCAAATATGGCCGCATCAACCTTAACACCAGTTTTTCTGTCTTAGACTCATCCCTATCTATATTCTGATTTGTTGCTTTCATGCCAGAGTACATCAATATATTGAGTACATATCCATCAGATGTAGTAAGTTCATAGAACTTCATTCCGTATCGGGCTTTTTTGACTTTATTATATTGTCGAAAATGTAGCCGACCCCGAAATAGAAGTAGAGACTCATCTAATGACAAATCCTCGCCTGCACTATATATTTTTCTGACGTTCATGTAAACATATCTATGAATTTTATAATCTTCTGTTGTCCTTTAGCCTCCAATTCCGATGCATATAGACAGCGTAATAATTTTATTGTACCTTCGCCCTGACATAGTATAGATATTGGATGATAATACATTGCTTTGGTTAAAGTAAAAACGTTCCTTTGTTAAGGACATTTTATATGACCTTTCAGAAGACTGAGTCCAAGAAATTTCAGCTTTTTTTTCATAATTGGTTTCACAAAAGACAGCTTTGCGGCTATATCTTGTATGTGGTTTGTTAGTTTGGTACAAAAGTTACCATAATTATTAGTACATATTATCGGATATTCAACGAAACTGCGTGGAGAAAAAAAAAATTGGTTGTCTGTAAAGTCGGTTTACGGACAATGGTTTTACGTGATAACGTCTATTTCGTAGAAGAATAATTTATGATATAAATAATGTAATGTAAGAACGTAATGGAAGCCCTACGCACGGAGCCGCGGTGCTACTCGCCAGTTGTGTCAGCTTGAACATGGCTTGACGCGCCACTGCGACCCGCGTATCTAGCTAGATTATAATATTAAATTTCATACTAACTATACGATTTTAAACATATTTGAGTTGAAAATTTGGTTTAAATCGTTTTAAATATCAGGAGCTGCGCGACATCTGTGATTTTCTTGACTACAACTAAAGTCCGAGTCGATGTACTGTGTAAAGTTCTTTCAAGTAGTTCATACCTATAAACAGAGATGACGCTATTGTAGATTTTCGTTTTCATATAATAATAATACGTACGAGCTACGAGAAATCATTTCTTTTCAAAAGATTGTAAAATAAAATAAAAATGAAATGAAAAATGCCTTCCAAGCGGACCGATTACGCTTGAGTGGGAGAGAGACGGCCGGTCTAGCGTGCCTCTCTCTCTAATGCTGCGCGCGCTTCCGTGACGTTAGCGGCCGTTACTCGGTTTTCGTGAATGCCTCTCAGGCTCATCGTCTTTATAAACGTTATCACGTTAAAAGTCCATAACATTTTCTATGTTATCTATGTTTACTTTAATACCAGAAGCAGTGTTATCAAATTAAAATCAGGTATATCAGTGACCGTGTCAGACCAACCTTCTTCTACTAAAGGTACCTCAGCAGATGTCCTGGGAGCATGACTGATTGTCTTATCGGATAGTTGTCCGGGATTGTGCGGGCGTTCAAGGCCCTGTAGTCACCAAAGAGTCTCCATCCGTGGTCCTTTTTAGGTGCCAGATGTAACGCGGATGACCAGAGGCTTTCCGACCTACGAACTATACCATTTTGCAGTATCTCATCGAATTCTTTGCGAGCAATTTTTAATCGATCCGGTGGAAGGCGACGTGGTCGACTAGTGACAGGTGGTCCAGGTGTCGTATGTATGTGATGTACTGTACTATGCTTAGGTTCTTTGTAAGTGCTGGCTGGGCGAGTGATGTTAGGGTACTCACGTAATAGGGAGTGGAATCTGGTGCTACCTGATACAGCCTTGACGGAGATGATCTCTTCTGCTCTTCTCCCGGTTGACGCCGACACGGACAGTGTAGTCGTACCATCTAATAAGCGTTGCTGTCGACAGTTAACAATTAGGTTATAAAAAGATAAAAAATCCACCCCTATAATAGCCTTGAAGACATCTGCTACTATGAATCTCCAATTGAACGAACGTCGCAGGCCTAAATTGAGTTTTAGTTGTACGCAACCGTATGTAGGTATGACGGTACCAATTGCCGCGCACAGCTGATAGTCTGTTCTGGTCCTTCGTTCATAAAGCTCTGTGCGCGGGTACACACATACATCTGAACCTGTATCAACTAAAAACTTTTTCTTTGTGCTCACATCGGTTATGAACAAGCGGCCTGATGACACCTGCAGGCAGTCGTGAGCCGCTACTTCCGGCTGCCTGAGCAGTTTCCCGATTGCTTAAAATTGCAGGGAGCAGTACATTTACTGGCTCGTTCCCCGAACCGATTATGGTACCAACATAAAGCAGGATCCCGCGATTTAGATCTAGCACGATATATTTTTATATACATGCCTGCTGTGTGACCTGGACCGTGAGTGATTGTTGTGAATCTGGCTTTGGAGTGCTGCTACTTGTTTAGTCAACTCGCTTACCTGTTGTGCGATCTTAATCAAACCACCTTCCGCGTTTGAGGCTGCTAATACCTGATGGTTGCTGGGTACTATATCGTAGACCTGATCCGCGAGTTCCGCCAAATTTTCTCTGCGCGGCGATGATACTTTGTAAGTGTGTGGGCAGCCTACCAGCTCACAGCGTTCAAAGGAAGTCATCTGGTACCCCTGGACCGGCGAGGATCTGTAGGTGGCGTAAAAATTGGGATGGTTTCCTGTCCCCCAATTCTTCATGTGACAATAGCTGCCTCATCTTTTTTCTTGTGAAGCTGATAAGCGCTTTATTAGTTCAGCTTTAAGTTTTGAATATTTATTATCTGCTGGAGGATTTGTTATTATATTTTTAACCTCCCTGGCCACCGTGTGCTCTAGTTGCGCCGATACATAATAAAACTTGGTGGTATCCGCTGTGATTCCCGCTAGTGCAAACTGGCCCTCTATGTGCGCGAACCATAGTGCTGGGTCATCGGGGCAAAACGGCGGTACGCGTACATCAACCTTGGCCAGTTTTGGCAATGCACTTCCTGTCGCGTCCATTCTGTCCGGCATGATCTCCGTGTCCGTCTTCAGTCGTTGGGGTCACCAGTGTGGGTGCCCTACCGGGAGTCTTCAATAAAACGCTGATATGCACTCACAAATTACAATTTAATGCTCGAAGAGATACAGGCCAGCGATAGTAAAGAAAAAGGACAGAAGCGATACAAAACTATTAGGTAAAGAAGGAAGTAAAGAAACTTGAAAAATAAATTATAAATTAGCGCGAAAGTTACGGATACTATGGAAATTGTAAGAAAAAGCGCGGGAAAGCAGGCGAGCGTGAGCATTCGCCGTCCCGTTTAGTGTAGAACTGGGCACGGGCTCGGACGCATCGCGGAGCTTGCCCGATCGCTCGCCGTGGGAATGTAACCATATAAAGGTCGTAGCTGACTTATACGACACCGCTCCCATCCAACCGAAGTATGAGAATTCAAATATAAACTTAAAATCGTGCTCTGTAGGTACAACTATTGAGTGGCAAGGTTGCGGTTAGCTTGCTTCCCGTGCGCGGCTGCTAATTTTTGTTGTTACTGTAAAGTGCACCTACAGAGCACGATTTTAAGTTTATATTTGAATTCTCATACTTCGGTTGGATGGGAGCGGTGTCGTATAAGTCAGCTACGACCTTAAGGCCTTGTTGGCGGTCGGCGACGCCACCTCGTAAACAACGCTCTCAGCTCGGGTTTGCTTGCGAATATATTTTTGTAAGATATGTAATTGACAAAATATTAAATTAAAATATACTATAATAAAATATAAGCAGAGACTAAATATAATAGATAAATGGCGTTTGTTCGCACTTCGTCGGATTCGCAAAAGGTCGGATTCTCATTTCGTCGGAATACAGTTGAGAAGAAAAAACAGTAGCACTGAGTAGAATTCGCAAAAGGTCGGATTCTCATTTCGCCGGAGAAGAAAACCATTTTTTTGCTAAAACTATATTTGCAAAATCAAAATAAACATGTATCTATTACATCACGTACCAGGTTCCACCAACACTACCTGGATACATGGCATTCGTCCACAGTTCTGTGTAAACTGTGGAACAAACTACCTGCATCGGAGTTCCCTCTAAGCTATGACATGGGGTCCTTCAAGAAGCGGGTCTATCGTCATATTCTTGGCTGGCAACGCGTTGGTGACGCCCCTGGTGTTGCTAATGTCCATGGGCGGCGGTGATCACTTACCATCAGGTGACCCGTCTGCTCGTTTGCCTGCTATAAGCATAATTTTTTTTATAAAGAATAATAACTTATATAGAATATATATAGACTTATTTATACAGGGTTATGTAACAGACGTGATTTAAGCCCATGCTAAGCCAACCAACACACCACTGCGAACCGCCAATGTGCAGCTGCCTACGACTTGATGCCAAAGCCACAGCCACAGCCAAAGCCAAAGCCAAGCCAAGCCAAGCCAAGCCAAGCCAAAGCCAAAGCCAAAGCCAAAGCCCGTTATATTGACGATTCCCTTTAGTCACAGCCAGATGGTGAAGGGAATACCTCAATATAATTATGTAATAGCCGTAGTGTAGCCTTTGCTATGCAATACTTTTTGGATAGAAGTAAAGAGTAAATTATGTGAGAGTGACGGTCGGGCTGTCATTGTTTTTTATTATTCATGAATGTCAATGGCAAAAGTAAAAGCTGAAACCAGAAATTGATGTACTTATTTCACTAATTTTACACTCAGAAGTGGTAAAGTGGAATAGTAAAAAAAAATGTCTAACTTGAAAAGACGTTATAAACCACGACCCACAAATATCTACGTCTGAAGATGATGAGAAGGCGGATGCCCGAACGTTTCAGCGTCACACGCCAGACGAACTATTTTCGGGCAGACTAACCACGAGCCAAGAGGAATGAAGCAGATCTGCTTATTGAATAGCCAGTCACTGATAGTGAAAGCATGACTTGACCAGTGGGTAAGAGCACCTGCATCCAGCTGCATCATTTGTATCCGTGTGGTGGGCAACAGAGGGGAAAATAACGTTGTGACTTCTCCGTCCGCAATATTATGATCTACACGGCGTGACCCATTTGCTGCCGACAACTATTTCGCGGAAAGAACAGCTATGTCGAGGCTGTTAATATCAGCTTGGAAACGATCTTGTGTCCGCCAAGGAAAAGATTGACGAGTCGAAAATTGCCAGGAGCCTTAGCTATTAAGTCAGGTATATATTTTTCTTATTAACAAGCACGTCTATCTAAAGGATATCAAAATAATAGTTATGAATGTCTGAAAAAATATTATTTGCTTTGAACCCGTTTTAGCTCTGTACAATTTTAAGCTGCGACAATTAGCGTCGGTAGGGATAACATTAAACTGGATGATTTGTACTCAGGCAGGGCCATATATAGTAACTAAAGTAATTGGAAGGGATATATATCAGATTAGGAGCACCAACGGTTACAAAAGATTCATGGGTTTGGTCTCAAGAAGACGCATTGTTACCTTATTATCCCAGTCACAGATAGTGGTAGTAACTCTGATGAGCAATTAGAGTCTGGAGATGTAGAATAACTCGAGAACTAATCGTTGTTGTGTGTTCCCATTGCGGGAGCAATTGTTACAGGATGGCCGACTGTAACAGACGTGATTTAAGCCCATGCTAAGCCAACCAACACACCACTGCGAACCGCCAATGTGCAGCTGCCTACGACTTGATGCCAAAGCCACAGCCACAGCCAAAGCCAAAGCCAAGCCAAGCCAAGCCAAGCCAAGCCAAAGCCAAAGCCAAAGCCATAGCCAAAGCCATAGCCATAGCCATAGCCTTAGCCGTAGCCAAATCCAAGCCCGTTATATTGACGATTCCCTTTAGTCACAGCCAGATGGTGAAGGGAATACCTCAATATAATTATGTAATAGCCGTAGTGTAGCCTTTGCTATGCAATACTTTTTGGATAGAAGTAAAGAGTAAATTATGTGAGAGTGACGGTCGGGCTGTCATTGTTTTTTATTATTCATGAATGTCAATGGCAAAAGTAAAAGCTGAAACCAGAAATTGTTGTACTTATTTCACTAATTTTACAGTTATTTGTAACTCGACGTATTCCTGGCGGGAGCTGATGAAGGAGCCAAAATGCAATATATTTGATGTTCATTTGTATGAGCAAAAAAAAAATCTTGCTACTTGTGGAGATATTTGCAATTTAAACTTTTTTCGTTATTTACCCGGATTTTTGCATCTAGGTACAAATTGAAAAAAAAATACGTATGGTATGGTTATTATTTAAAATTATTTTTCTAACTAACACTTCAATAAAGCCCACCCTACCTTATTAAGATGAAAATTCCTTCAGAATGAAAAACTACGAGCTACAACAAAAACAAAATTATTTTAAAAATACAAGTTACGTGACAAAATACACTCGGGTGCAATGAAATCGCACATTTGATTTTTTTCTGCAAAATACAAATTATTTTTTTTTCTGAAAGATACATATATATTTTTTTAATATGGAATTAAAGCTGGTTTCATTACCTATCCAACGATACCATACAAGTCGTTATTACTTTACCCTACGGCCAAGAATTAATGACAACAAAAAAACCCTAAAATTAACTCCCTTAGGTTACCGTAGTTTGCCAGACTAATGCAGGTATAAAAAGGCATGTTTTGAGTAAAATGTCATCAGTTGCATTTCAACGCTCAAACTGAAAGGACGTCCAGTGACTACAGCTGCAATAATTATCGAAGAAAATGGATACTACGCCAGAAAAAGCCGCTCAAGTCGTTGCTCTAATTGAAGCAGGCCAGAACCAGAGTGCTGTAGCTCGACAGCTGAATATCAGTCGATATTCAGTTCGTCGTGTATACCAGCGCTATCGGGAGACTGGTGGCTATGAACGACGACGAGGATCTGGTCGAGCTAGAGCTACAACTCAGCGCGACAACCGATTTCTCGTAACGACGGCTTTGCGAAATCGTCGCCTGACAACCGTTGATCTTGCACATCATCTCCAAGAGGTGCGTGAAGTGGAAGTCAGTCGGTGGACGGTCAGAAGGAGACTTGCTGAAGGCGGCCTAACAGCGCATAGGCCAGCAAACGGCCCTAAATTGGCGCCAGCTCACCGCCAAGCCCGTCTTCGATTTGCACAGGAACATGTGAACTGGACAGTCGACCAATGGCGAACAGTTCTGTTCTCAGACGAGTCTAGGATGTGTCTCCATGGCAATGATGGACGAGGGCGGGTCTATAGAAGGCCTACAGAGAGATTTGCCCCGTGTTGCATCACGGAACGCGTTGCATATGGCGGTGGTTCGTGTATGTTCTGGGGTGGAATCTCTTTGGAAGCCAAAACTGAGCTTGTCTTCCTCACTGGGGCCAATATAAGGCGTCCAACAAGGGGACTAACTGCTCGGAGGTACGTCGAAGAAGTTCTCCAGGAACATGTCGTACCATTTAGCGGTTTCATTGGAGAGAACTTTCTCTTTATGCATGACAATGCAAGACCCCATACCGCTCAAATTGTAACGCAGTACCTTCAAGAGGTGAATATCAAAACAATGGTGTGGCCAGCTCGGAGTCCGGACCTTAATCCGATCGAACACGTCTGGGACAATTTAAAAAGGAAAATAAGAGACCGAAATATTGCTCCAGCTAATCTCCAGGAGCTGCAAACTGCGCTCAAGGAGGAATGGGACGCTATCCCACAAGACTCTATCAATCACTTGATAGAGTCGATGGGAAACCGGTGTCGAGCGGTAATTCAAGTAAGAGGGGGTAACACTTCGTATTAATAAAGGTATTTTTGTAAGAAAAGGGTGTTTTTTTTAAGCCTTCATTTCCCACACAGTTTTGTCAAGGAAACTTCTTTTAATAAAGGATGAATTTGTAATTGGTGTTTTTTTTTGGCAGTAGGATAAAGTAATAACGGCTTGTATGGTATCGTTGGATAGGTAATGAAACCAGCTTTAATTCCATATTAAAAAAATATATATGTATCTTTCAGAAAAAAAAATAATTTGTATTTTGCAGAAAAAATCAAATGTGCGATTTCATTGCACCCGAGTGTATGTCGTCTAGATCAAAAAATTACTATGACACTAGGCATACAAGTTATTAAAAAAACTTGCCCATTTAATCAGCTTTTTAAAAAGGTATTAATGTTAATCCAAAAACATGTAATTCTTAACAAAAACGGCGTTTCACTCATCGTAGGTAGACAAAAGCGATTATCTGCTTTTCGATGTGATTCCTGAGGGGACGATGTGGATGGACTGTTGTTGGCCGATGTTCCAGAAGGAATTAAAAATAATTTATTATTTCAACATGACGGGTGTCTTGCTCACTACCAACTTACTGTGCGACAGTGGTTGAATAATACATACCCAAATAAATGGATGGGAAGAGGAGGGCCAATACCGTGGCCTGTACGAAGCCCAGATCTCACGCCGTTAGATTTTTACGTGTGGGATCACATGAAAAGTCTAGTTTATGCCACCAAAGCCAGTTCGATAGAAGAATTAAGAGAACGAATTATAAGCGCGGCGGAACAGATAAGATCAAGTTTTAGCTCAAGGGTGACAAAAACAGAAATGAGAAAGAGGATTCGGACCTGTATAAGAAATAGAGGGGCTCATATCGAGCAAGACGCATGAACAAAAATATAATACACTCGGCGTCACAAAAATCGCACCTTTATGTTTTTTTCAGTAAATCGCTCCTAGAATCTAGCACATGAATACCACGTGTGAAAAAAATATATCATTGCAAAGTGCACTTCAATACCTTTACATTAATTACCTGTATCATTAAAAAACAATTACCATTTCTAACCAGGGACCAATCAATAAGATGTTGGAAAAATAGCTCACTTAAGGAGCGCTAGTTGAGCTACCTGAAAAGGGTATAAAAAGTCATGTCCAGGTAAAAAACGGGTCATTCGCTACTCAGACTTTAGAGTGAACACACCGGAACAACATACGCAAAAGAACAATACCTGAAGATGGATACAACCACTGAAGAAGCGGCTCAAATCATTGCGCTATTGCAAACAGGACTGCGACAGGTTGACGTTGCTCGACAGTTGAACCTTAGCCGATTCTCAGTTCGACGAGTATACCAACGGTTCCGTGAGACTGGTGGCTATACCCGAAGACGTGGATCCGGAAGAAAACGCTGCACATCAGAAAGAGACGACCGCTTCATTGTGTCCACGTCGTTGCGCCACCGCTTCAGCAATGCTGTTGAGGTGCAACAAGAGCTCCGATCAGCTCGCAGAACGTCTGTGAGTGTCTCTACGATTAGAAGAAGACTGAAAGAAAAGGAATTAAGAGCTCACAGACCTGCTAAGGGCCCAAAATTGTCCGTGCAGCATCGAATAGAGCGGTTGCAATTTGCACAGGAGCATGCCAACTGGACGCTTGACCAGTGGAGGGCCGTTCTCTTCACCGATGAGACACGAGTATGTCTATTCTGCAACGACAGACGCAGAAGAGTATACCGAAGAAGAGGAGAGCGTTTTATCCAGGCTTGCATAGAGGAATCCGTCGAATACGGAGGTGGTTCCTGTATGTTCTGGGGTGGCATATCCGTCGAAGGGAAAACGGAGCTTGTGTGCGTCTCTCGGACTGGCGGTGGTCGCGGGCAAGGGTCGCTGAATGCTGGGCGGTACATAACGGAGATCTTACAAGACCATGTGGTCCCGTATGCCGGTTTTGTTGGCGATGGGTTCATGTTAATGCATGATAACGCCCGTTGCCACACTGCGTTTGCTGTGCGGGACTACTTGGAGGAGGTTCAGATCCCTGTTATGCAGTGGCCAGCACGAAGCCCAGACCTGAACCCGATCGAGCATTTCTGGGACGATGTAAAGAGGCACGTACGAGCACGAGATCCTGCTCCCACCACTCTCCAAGAGCTCCAGGATGCCGTGACAGAAGAATGGGAGAACATACCCCAAGAGAGAGTGGTGAGCCTCGTGACGTCCATGAAAGATCGGATGGAAGCTGTCATCAAAGCAAGAGGAGGAAACACTAGATTTTAAGGACTTATTTGTAATTATTTTTAATGTTTTTAATTTTATTTTTTGTAACTTTGCCCCTTTTTAAGTTTTTTTTAATTTAAAGATTTAAAACACATACAAAAGTTTTTAAATTTCCAATAGGCAATTAAATTACCATTTCAATGATATCCTACAACCATACCCTTACTATTGACAAAGTTTGAGTAAAAGTATTTTAAAGTTGCTTTTTTAAAAGGTGCGATTTTTGTGACGCCGAGTGTAGTTAGTGCATTACTTTTACGCTTTATACTTTTTAACCCTGAAATATGCTCTACCTATGATGAATAAAACGTTGTTTTTGTTAAGAATTACATGTTTAAGGATTAACATTAATATCTTTTTAAAAAACTGATTAAATGGGCAAGTTTTTTTAATAACTTGTATGCCTAGTGTCATGGTAATTTTTTGAACTAGACGACATATTTTGTCACGTAACTTGTATTTTTAAAATAATTTTGTTTTTGTTGTAGCTCGTAGTTTTTCATTCTGAAGGAATTTTCATCTTAATAAGGTAGGGTGGGCTTTATTGAAGTGTTAGTTAGAAAAATAATTTTAAATAATAACCATACCATACGTATATTTTTTTTCAATTTGTACCTAAACGCAGAAATCCGGGTAAATAACGAAAAAAGTTTAAATTGCAAATATCTCAAGTAGCAAGATTTTTTTTTGCTCATACAAATGAACATCAAATATATTGCATTTTGGCTCCTTCATCAGCTCCCACCAGGAATACGTCGAGTTACAAATAACCCTGTATAGAATTATTTATATAGAATAATAACTAAAATAACCGCTCCAAACAATCCATCACGGAAATGTTATTGCAAAATCAAAATAAACATGAATCTATAATATATAAAGAATAATAATTACATAATTTAACCTACATAACCGCTCCAAACAATCCATCGAGGAAATGTTATTGCTTAAGCAATCAGGTAAAATTCGATCAATTTGGTCATCTTTTTGGACGTCGCTTGAGTCGCGTCGAGTTGATCCAGGTGAATTCATATTGTCCAATAAACTATTTAAAACAATGATAGAACATACTTTCTAATATAATAAAAGAAATTCACAAATGTCATAATATTCTTCGAAAATACTGTATAAGTAGTTTAACCATTTTCCTCTAAGAAGATCGAATTACGTAGGTAACTCGATAATTTTTGAGACAAAAAAACTATACAAGATATTAACAATATTTATTTTACATTTTTTCGAAATACTCTCCTTCATTCTCTATACAAATTTCAATTTCAATTTCTCCATATGCAATGTTTCGTTATTTAGTTTAAGAGATTTGACTAATTAATTGACTAATGATGAATTGATTAATGATGTATCAGCAGTAAATAGCCGCAATATCCGCTTGGTTTTTTACATAATGAGATAAATCATTAATGTATACCAGGAAAAGAAAAGGATCCAAGATCGAGCCGCTAAGAAATCACAGGGAGCTAAATCATGACTGTATAGTCACTATAAAGGGATGGCGAACCAATGGCACGCGTGCCATTGCTGGCACGCGACGAAATAATTTCGGCACGTCACTGATTACGAGTTTAAAGAAAAAAGTATAAATTATGATTATGATGTAGCATAATACCTATGAATCTTTGAAAAGCAAACGCGCGCGAGCGTTCGGGTCCGGTGCGCGGGGTGGAGGCGGGGCGTAGTTGCTATGCTAGCGCGGGGAATGCGGCGGTGGCGCGGGGCGCGGGAACGCAGCGCGGGGGCTTGACTTGAGTAAATAATAACAAACGAGGCGCAGTGCCCGCGCAAATTGTTTGTTTACGCAAAAAATAGTTGAATTTCATTGTGAAAGTGAACTTTAAAGTTTATTTAAGTTATTATTTGCTGTAATTTAATATGGCTAGTTCAGCAAAGAAACTAAAAGTGCAAAATAGCAAGGATACTAGAGAATTTCAGACTTGGTGGACTGATAAATTCGGCGTGATTAATAAAGGTGACAAAGCAGTGTGTGTTTTATGTTCTGGCACCATGGTATGTAGAACATCTTCCGTTAAACGGCATTTTGAAACAAATCACAAATCAATTTGTCAAAAAAGCGAAGCAGAGCAAAAGGAATTAATTGCGAGTGCTTTGAAAGACAGAAACAAACAGTCAACATCAATAAATAAATTTGTTGGCAAAAATTGTCATACAAGTGCGGCAAGTTACACGGCTGCAAATGTCATTGCTCGGCATAGTAAACTCTTTCAAGAAGGCGAGTTTTTAAAGGAAGCCTGGTTAGCATGCGCGCCTTCTCTTTTTGCTGATTTCGAGAATAAAAATAAGATAATTCAGCGCATCAAAGATACTCCTTTGTCCAGAAACACAATAAAGGAAAGAATCTTAAAATTGGCTGAAAATGTTACAGAGCAACAAAAGCTTGACATTCACTCTGCTTCATTTATATCGCTATGCCTCGACGAAAGCACTGACGTCACAAAATCTGCACGTTTAGCTGTTTTTGCTCGATACTGCGTAGGAAACGTCATTAAGGAGGAATTAATTGCGATAAAATCGTTACCAACAACTACAAAGGGCGCAGATATTTGTACGGCAGTTAAAAATTCGATAGTTGAAAAAGAAATTGATATAAAAAAAGTTGTTTCTGTAACAACTGATGGTGCTCCGAGTATGGTGGGTAAAAAATTGGTTTCTTAAGTTTATTTCAAACTGAAGTAGGCATTCGATTCTTGAATTCCACTGCATCATTCACCAACAAGCCTTATGCGCTAAGAGCGGTTTAACATCTCTTGATAATGTTATGGCAGTAGTTACGAAAACAGTCAACCTCATCTCTGCTCAGGCTTTAAACAAGCGAAAGTTCGACGCTTTGTTGGATGAAGTCAACTCCGTGTATAATGGCTTACTCATGTATAATAATGTTCGGTGGCTGAGTCGTGGGTCTGTACTTGAAACATTTGTTGAATGCTTGGAAGAAATCAGACTGTTTCTGCAAAATGAGGGAAAAATTTAACAATACCCACAGCTTTTGGACGTCATGTGGCTTTCAAAATTGGTGTTTTTTACAGACATATGCCAACACTTAAATACGTTAAATGTGAAGCTTCAAGGCACAAACAAAACAATAATCGTCATGATCGATCTCATTCGCGCCTTTGAGGCTAAACTGCAAGTTTTCAGAAACGATATTATCGCAAAAAACTACAAGTATTTTCCATACTTGAAAAAATATATCAATGAATCTGATATACATGAGACAACAAATGCAGAAAATATTACTGAGGAATTTATCTCTGTGATTGATTCTTCAATTAAGGAATTTTCAACAAGATTTTCTCAGTTCAAAGAATTATCAGAAACGGTCAAGTTTATTATGTACCCAGATGTAACGACCTTTCATACACTGAACTTCTCCCAGTTCGATTGGTTGGAAATTGAAGATTTTGAAATGCAGCTGGTGAGCACCTATCTGCACATTGGTGAGAGCACCTATATATGTTTCAAGTACAATGGAAGAGTGGGAGGAGACTTTGAAGAAATTGAGCTAGCAAAATGCAGCGCTACAAAATCAAGTGACTGAGTTAGAAAATTCTATAAAGCCTTTAAAAGAAGAAAATGAAAACTTAAAATTTTCTAATATTAATGTATCTAGGGTCTCTGCAAAACGGGGGAACGTTTTGGGCTGACCGGCCTGCTATCTGGTTCGCACAGTCTGGGACCAAAAGACTGAAATACGGAAGGAGATATGGAAAAAGTGTACAGAATTAAAGTTATTAGAATATATAAGTTATTAGAATATAAAGTTATTAGAATTATAGTTAATAGAATTAGAGCATTTTATAAGCTTTTATTTCATCTTAGAACATTTTTCGCTACAACGCACCGTTTTTGAGATATTTCAGAAAAACCTAAAATTGAGACTTGTAACCCCCCCCCCCCCCTCCGGCTCACCTCCCAGATGCGGAGACTTTTAGTATGTTATCTCCCTAAGCACTCTGAATAAGTTTCTGAAGAAATGGCTTAGGTTCCCGCTCACGCACTCTACAACTACTTTATTGACTGAACTAGTGATGAATAAACGCTCTTATATTATAAGTGTTTGGAGGATGCTTGCTGCCTATTATTATTCGCAGCTCGATATATTAAAAGAAGCTCGATTGCTGAACAGATATAATTTCTTCATAGGTACACACATGCGTACAGGATGATGATCAGAGCAAGAGAGAGTTACAGATTACATTATTACACTCTGAAATTTCTGGCATTACCACAGACATTATTAGACTTAAAATTAGACAGCCAACAATGACAATTAAATACAGTACCTACAGATTAGTTATCTACCACAGACTAATACAATATGGACTACAATGTTATCAATAGTGACGCCACACCACCCCCCTACGGAGTGAAATATTTTAATTTAAAAATGTAACATTTAATTTTACATGTCTTCCAGACCTTGTAGTGTATGGCTGAGGAGAGGAAGAAGGTATAGGAAATATTGAGGTATCGGGAAAGGTTATAGAAGGGAGACATGAAAATGACGACGCAGGAGCGCACTAGGAACCAGGGGCTCCTGCACGGTAGGCTTAGGTGCAGATGTTACCCGCGTGGGTGAAGTAACAGTGTCTGCATCAGACAAAATGTATGCCGGTTTGGTACGGTCAATGCTGACCTCTTGTCGCCTTCCTGAAATATTGAGTGTTAGTATCTTGTTGGTGCGAGCGAGTACCTCATAAGGGCCGGTGTAAGCGAGCGTCGCATGGTACCGTCGCGCAGGAAAACGTGCGTGACATCTGCAAGATTTTTGTAAACAAAGACTGAAGGGCGTGCAGGTTAGATGCAGGTGTTGGGCGCAGTTCACCCATTTTAGCCCGTATTCGTGAGACAAAATCGTCGCAGATAATTTCCTTGGTAGTACTGGGTACCAGGAATTCACCTGGTAGCCTCAGAGGCTCACCATAGGTTAGTTCAGCTGTAGAACATTTAAGGTCTTCCTTAAATGCAGTCCGTACACCGAGCAACACTAAAGGCAAGGCTTGGTGCCAAGTACTTTTGTGACACATAAGTGCTGCCTTTAATTGCCGATGGAATCGCTCTATCATACCATTTGATTGTGGGTGATAGCTTGTTGTACGTATTCGTTTGGTTGCACCCAAATTCATGAGTCGGCTGAAAAGCATAGACTCGAATTAGCGGCCTTGGTCCGTAGTAACTGTGACTGGCACGCCAAAACTTGCGATCCAATTGCAAACAAAACTATTGGCCACCTCCTCAGCAGTAATGGTAGACATTGGCCACGCGGCACGCCTCAGGCCAAGGTGGCCGATCTATTGCTGTGAGGCAATAAGAAAATCCGTTTGAAATGGGTAGTGGATCTATGATGTCCAGGTGTACGTGCCTGAAACGTCCGGTCGGTGTGGCAGTAGTACCTAGTGGTGCGGAAACATGTCTCGAAATCTTGCTTTTTTGGCAAGCCAGACATGCCTTCGCCCAGGAACTGGAGTCCTTGTTTACGCCAGGCCACACGTAGCGCGAAGACACGAGGCGTGCCGTTGCGCGTGCGCCAGGGTGACTCAGGCCATGCAGTTGCTCAAATGCCGGTCGACGATGTTCCGCTGGGAGATACGGCCGAGGTTTCCCTGTGGACATGTCGCAATAAACGTAAGTCTCGGTGCCAGGAATGACGACCTTGCTTAATTTCAAACTAGAGTCGTCTTTGCCTAACTTTATTAGTTCTTGGTCTGCCTCCTGGGACTTGGCAAGTGCATCGAAATTCATGTTTAAAGATATTGCTACGATCCGCGACATTGTGTCAGCGACAACATTTTCAGCTCCTTTAATATGTTGAATATCAGTTGAGAATTGGCTGATAAAAGACAATTGATTTAACTGTGATGGCGGAAGCTTCTCACGTTTTTGCGAAAAAGCGTATACGAGAGGCTTGTGGTCTGTAAATATTGTTATATGCTGAACCTCAAGAATGTAACGAAAATGTTGTACACTCTCATACACAGCTAAAAGTTCCCGGTAATAAGCGGGCCACTGAGATTGTTGGGTCGTGAGTTTTTTGCTGAAAAATGCAATGGGAAACCACTGACTTGCTTTCGTCTGTTTCCTTATTTTAGTGTGTCGTATTTTGTGCTTTTTCTTTATGTTTAACATACTGAATTCTGGTGATAAGTCTTTGCAAACTTGCAGAGATTGTGCAACACTACTGCTTAAAAGTTGCGTGGCCCACTTAACTTCAATAATTTGTTGCCGAAAATTAATGTGACGGCTGGTAAGTTTCTTACTTATTCGTAATCCTTCGACGTCTTGCATCTCTTGCAGGCGTTTTACATACTTCCAGTTTATTTCGTTGCCATTTTTATCAATAAATACTTGTCTTGCAAAACAGTTTCTGGCCAATTTCAGCATGTGGCATGCATCTAACATTAATACAACGTCATTTCCAGTAGCAGGGTGAGTAAAAGTTGATTTTATCGCTTTGGGATCGTCAAGTTTGCAACCTAAAATTCTCATCGCTGCAATATTGGTTTGACTGTCATACATGTGACTAAGGCAATGTCAATATTCACTTGAGCACAGTTTTCTAATGCTATATTTATTAAGGATGCGAGTTTAGCTCCAGTCAGACCATGAGTAAAAAAATATGCTGTTGGCAGCTTCCATGTCTGATTCAAGCACACCAGTAGCAATACTAATGCTGAAGAAGCCAAACTCTGACTCGTTTTTTTCATCTAATCCGTAGTCAACAAAGCCGTAATGTTTTTTCCGTCAAAAAGCTTTTGTAAGCGAAAAGCCATTTCGTCCATCACTAAATTACAGACAATTTTTGACATGGAAGCAGTGCTTTTTATTTTTAATACATTGAATGCATCTGCCGTAAAGCCAGGTTTTCCGTTAATCTTGATGTAACCAGTCGGTTTCTTTGCGTAATAATCTTATACATCTTGTCCACTTCTCCTTGCGTTTTTGATCTTTAGGTACTCTAAAAAACAAAAGATCATTCTAAGTTAATTTAATCCTATTTTAATATGATTACACATTACAATGATGAAATAACATTAATTAGTATAATAAAATCTACTTCTCGTTATGATTGAGCATATTACAGTCGTTGCCGAAATTTTATTATTGAAACACAGATATTACTGGCGCACACTTCCGTCATTCATTTTTTCATTAACTAAACTCCCAAAAAAGTGGGAAAATTAAAATCGTTTTACTGGCAATATCGATGGCAAAAATAATGCAGGTTAGATTTGTTTTGTTTTCTGATGTCATTTTAGACAATATGATCACAATTGTGCAAACTTACTTGTAAAGAGTAACGCCAATTGCTTCATCATCCTTTTCGGACCGCGATACACAATTTTTAACAGCACATTTCACTATTTTGAATAACTATAACGGATGCGTCACGCTCACTAAGGCCGCCCGCTGATTGTGATTTTTTGTCACGGTGACTCTTTGTCACCTAATTGAGTGCTATGAAGATATATATTGAGTGCGCTGATTATGGTGACGTGAGAATACGGTGACAAATAGTTCCTAGCGGCTGGCAACACCTAGTGACGTGACTGTCACCCGGCCTGTACATTACAATGGAAGTGCACTCACAAGGCGACTTTATGTCACTCGGCCGGCAGACGCGCACGAAATAAACGTGTGTTGCGTGCGACTCTGATTTTTTTTAGTTACGATGGCGGCTTCTCCGCATGACGAAGACATTGACAACGAATTACTAATAGAGGAGGTAGAGAAGAGACCAGCGTTGTATGAAAAAAAATTAAGGGAATACTCTGATGCCAATTTAAAACGAAGATTGTGGACCGAAATAATAATACATTTATTTCCGACTAGAACTTTAACACAAGAACAAAAAGAAAAAGCAGGTAGCTAACTATATTAGTATTTATTGGATATAATGGATAATTAGGTCAAATTTTAAGCACCCTTTTTAATTACACATTTGGATTGAGAATCGAGTACTGAGTATGCCCTATCAATATCACAAGTGTCTTACCAGTCACCCTGTATATATTTCTATTAAAACATTATCATTCCCGAACCTACTTTTTAATAATTTAATTACTTTTTGATAATTATCTTTCACTGCCGGATACCTTTCAACTAAAGTCCTTGATTTAGAACCTGGTTCCATGCACTGAATTAGATACTGAAACTTCTCTTCGTTTAAAGTTTCATTGTTGTGAATTTTTTCAAACTGGCACCAAAAAATTATCCAATTCTAAGGGTTATCATTAAAAATTTTTAGTTCCAATTTTGGTAAATGGATTTTTTGTTGAGCCGTATAGGTTACATCCACGTTTTCTTTCTTCAGTGTATGTGACGCGATATCTTCTTGTTCTATCTTCCTTTTCAATCGGAACCACTTCGATGTCAGCTCCTCACACTCATCGTACTCCTTTTCCAAAATTTTTTCATCTGTATTTTCCCTCAACAAGATGTCTTTAATGGCGTCGTTGAGCCTAACTATCTCTTAAAATTTTCTTTCCATATATTCTAAATCTGAAGCTGTTTGTTTCACCTCTGCATTTTCTATTTTCTGAATGTGTCTAATAAATATTCTCCTTAACTGCGCCCTTTTTTTATTAAAATAACTCGAAGAGTCGCCGCCCGTAGCCATGTTGTTCACCGGTTAAGTTCGTCGTAGTTTAGCTAAGCCGGTTCGAAAGCGCTGGCACGAAGTCTCGAAGTCACGGTCGCCAATTGTTTTGAACTTTAAATAAAATGCCCACCATACCATAATACCCATAATACCCATGCCCATAATACTCTTCCTTGTAGTTTATTTGGCATAATCACATACAGACTTTTATGGTGAAACTTATTATAGTAAAACTTAACGAAACACTTTTCATCTTATTATCGTTCTTCATTTCTTTTTCTGACAATTTTACAATACGGAAGTTGCGAAACACACATGCCATAGATTAGCTTACTTCGCATAGATAAGAAAACATGAAAACTGCCACAGACAATATAAACTGTGCTGACTATTTAGCACAGACTAAACAAAACTACAACAATAATCTTGTCACAGAATTCTATGTTGACGTCGATTGTGTTGAAATATACTAGATTATTAATGAGAGGCCGTTGATTTTGATAATCACTTTTATTTTATTATCTACTTTTATTTTCACAATAAAATTATTAATTCAGTCAGGTAAAATTTTTCATCAAGCTACCACAGATTAATTAATTCAGTCAGGTTACATTTTACATCAAGCTACCACAGATTAAAAAATCTCAACACCCCCCCTTGATTGATATTCTCCTGAATAGAAATCACTTCTAAACTACAATTTATATAAATGTTACAATGCAAAGAAATCCTTAATTAAAGTTATACAAAACTATTGTTGTTTTCATTTATACATTGTACCCCTTCACAATATAACAATGATGTTAGGAAACATTTAATTCTAAGTTTACAAAACTTTACACAATATTCAAATTTGTTTTCATATACTGTAATTTTTCATTAGACAATGCTTTAGTTAATAAATCTACCAGGTTATCATCAGTTGATATGTACTCTACATTAATTATATTTTTGATAATTAAATCTTTAAGGAAATGATTTTTGATCTCTATATGCTTAGCTCGCTTACTATTTTCAAATGACTTTGATAACTGAATGGCACCTTTATTGTCCATGTATAATATACACTTCACGTCACTGTTCAGTTCATGTAAATTGCTATAAAGTCCTTTTACATATAACAAATCACAAGCACTAGTAGCCGCTGCTACATATTCTGCTTCCACTGTAGATAATGCCACACATGTCTGTTTTCTAGACAACCATGCAACAACGTTGCCATTATATTTTGTTATGGAACCCGTAACACTCTTACGGTCTATCTGATTTCCTGCCCAATCTGCATCTGAATAGGTTTCTAAGCTTTGAAAATCCTTTTTCTCATACAATAATCCTGTTTCTTGAGTTCCCTTTAAATATCGTAGAATTCTCTTCGCTTGAGTCCATAGACCCTTTGTCGGTCTGTCCAAATATTGACTGAGATAGGATGTAGCAAACGCTATATCTGGTCTTGATACTGTTGCCACAAACATTAAACTCCCAATCAACTGTCTATATGGAATATCTGATAATTCTATATCATTTTCATCATGTTGATAACCTTTACTTATTGGTGTATTAACACTTTTACATTCTGTCATTTTAAATTTTTCAAGCATCTTCTCTATTTGTCTTTTCTGTGTTATCTTTAAACTATTTTCTTTTCTTATTATTTCCATCCCTAGGAATAATTTAGGATATCCAAAATCTTTTACTTGAAATTCTTTCGTGAGATCTTTAACTATTTCTTCTAAGTTTTCTTCTAATCCTGTTATAATGATGTCGTCTACGTAAATGACCATCCAAATTTTCTTTTCTTCTTTCATATATAAACAAAAATCGTGCTGTGATCTTTTGAATCCTTTATCTTCAATATATTTATTAAATCTTTGGTTCCAACATTTTGGACTTTCTCTGAGACCATAAAGACCTCTGTTTAATTTAAGTACATTATTTGAATTTTTCATTTTTACACCCTGTGGCGGTTTTATGTAGATTTCACTTTCCAATAAGCCGTTTAAAAAAGCCGTTGGCACATCTAGTTGTCTTATTGGCCAATTATTATGTACTGCATGTGCAAAAATAGTTCTCACAGTAGATGTT
The DNA here is from genome assembly GCA_963932265.1 of Thymelicus lineola. NCBI lineage: Eukaryota > Metazoa > Arthropoda > Insecta > Lepidoptera > Hesperiidae > Thymelicus > Thymelicus lineola. The sequence continues at coordinate 9,522,599 of OZ010701.1, forward strand.
CTTGCTACAGGTGCATAGTTTCTCCCAAACTCTTCATTTTCTTTTATCTGAAATCCTCTTGCCACTAATCGAGCTTTCTTCTGTCCATTTTCTTTTATTTTAAAAATCCATTTTGTATCTATTGCTTGTTTCTTTTCCGGTAGTTTAGTTTCTTCCCATGTTCTCATTTTACATAATGCTTTAAGTTCACTATTTATTGCTTCATTCCACCCACTTTTTGTAGCTTCTTCATAGCTTTGTGGTTCTACTTCGATGTTAATCAAACAATAAGCTTCATGTAATTCATAATCATTTAAATATCTGGGCCTTTTTGTTTCTCTTCTATTTCTAATAATTGGAGGGTTATTGTCTTCTTCAAAATGTTCAGAATTTGTTGTAGATATAGGTACATCTTCTATATTTTCTTCATTTTCCATATTACCTGATTTTTCTTTTCTTGGTTCTTTTTCATGTATATCTTCCCTACTTTCTTTATATATTTCTTCATCTTCTTTACTTTGTTTCTGTTCATATTTTAAATTAAACTCATCAAACCTGACGTCTCTAGTTACTTTAACTTCATCGTTATTTGGATCCCATACTTTATAGCCAATCATTCTTATTTCGATTGCTCTTGCATCTAGTTTATCTCTTTTAGGTATGATGACCATCCATCCTTTACTTCCAAAAGATCTTATTCTTTCCAATTCCATATCCCTTTCAAATTTCTGTGCTGGTATTTCATTATATATTGCTCTAGATGGACATCTATTTATTAAATATGAAGCTGTCAATATTGCATGACCCCATAAGTGTCTTGGTAAGTTTGATGATTGTAACATGGTTCTCGCTTTGTCATACAGTGTTCTATTCATTCGTTCACTTTTACCATTCATTTGAGGGCTATAAGGTAAAGTATACTCTATTCTTATTCCTTTATTATAACAAAACTTCTTAAATCTGTTTCCAGTATACTCTCCTCCATTGTCACATCTTATTCTCTTTATTTTGATATTTTTCTCCCTCTCAATTTCATTAATGTATTTAATTAAATTTTCTGACGCTTCTGATTTGTTTCTCAATAGATATGTGTAAGTAAAATGGGAAAAGTCATCTATTATGGTTTGATAATATCTATATCCTTCTTTAGTTACCGTTCTCATAGGTCCTGACACGTCTGAATGAATGAGTTCTCCAATACTTTTTGACTGTGGTTTGTTCACAGGCTTAAAAGGTAATCGTGTACTTTTATTTTTCATACATACATCACATATCTCATTAGTGTATGGTAGGTTCATTATTTTTAATCCTTTTCTATTTAAATGACCTAGTCTTACGTGCCACAAATCTTTACTATTCATGTTATTTCCCTGTGTGTACTTACACTGTTCTTCCTTGCTTGGTAATCTTAATCTTAATATATGTAATTTTCCTTTCTTTTCTCCATAAAATGTAATATTCTTGGCATGTATTTTTAACTGACCTTGCTTGAAAACTACAATCTTGCCTTTGCTCATTAAATCGTTAACTGACAATAAATTGTGTTCGATATCTGCTACAATTAATCCTTCTAGAGTTAATTTTATTTCATTATAGTATAACTGTAATGTTCCACTTCTTTGTGCTACTATAGTTTCTCCATTTGCTATTTTTATTTTAACTGGCTTCTCTAAAATCTTTATATCCGTCATATACTGTGCATACTTATCTTGAATGAAATGATGAGTGGCCCCCGAGTCCACTACAAATAATATTTCATTATCATTGTTGTCCATTTTATATTCCGCTGACAATGATATGCAAGTTTGTGTGCTTTCATGTTTATCATAATCTGTGCTTGATACATGAGCTGTATATTTTCCTCTTCCTCTGCCTCTAGGCCTTGACGGAGCTCTTCCTCTTGATTTGCCTCGGTTATCTTTAGAATTTATCACTTTTTTGCACTGATATGCCATATGACCCTTCATGCCACATTTATAACAACTAAAGAAGCAATCTACACTTGTCTCCTTAGTGTCATCATTATTCTTAATTTTCAACTCTGCATCTAATAAACGTGACTTCACAAATTCTATTGTTAAATCTTTATTATCACTCATAGTTTCTAATGAGGTTATTACGGTGTCATAACTACTTGGCATTGTTAATAATAAATGACAAATTTTATCACTCATATCTATAGTTGTACCGGTTGCCTCCAGTTGTGCGATGATACTATCAAAACGCATAAAATGATCTTGCAATTTGTCGCTTGTGTCACACTTTAACGACAATAATTTTTTGCGAAGATATAACCTGTTGAACACGCTTTTTCTCTCAAATATCTTTTCCAATTCACGTATCATATCAGCAGCAGTAGTACAGCCTTTAATTATTTCCAAATGTTGATCGGTGATACATTGTACGATCACTGACCTTGCTTTCGCATCGTTTGCGATTGAATCCTTGTCTTTAATGTCAACACCGGTTAAGATGTTATTCAATCCCCGTTCTTCGAGGAGTATTTTGACTCGAAACTTCCAGTTAGAGAAGTTACAGTCCGAAGACAACTTTGGAAAAATACTTGATACACTACTCGACGCCATGTTGCCGGCGTTATTGTTCTCTTCGTTTTAACAAATGACGACATATCTTTCATACCTCATATTTTGATCAACCACGCTCTGCTGTTGAAATATACTAGATTATTAATGAGAGGCCGTTGATTTTGATAATCACTTTTATTTTATTATCTACTTTTATTTTCACAATTATTAATTCAGTCAGGTTACATTTTTCATCAAGCTACCACAGATTAATTAATTCAGTCAGGTTACATTTTACATCAAGCTACCACAGATTAAAAAATCTCAACAGATTGGTCTGTGAATAATTCTCCATTTATTAAACAGTATTCCAAACGTGCATTCAACCATTCGACGTGCTCTTGTATGTCGAGAGTTAAAGATTCTTTTAACAGTTGTGACACTTAGAAAACGGTCGTAACACATTTTTCGACAGGCCAAAGGCTTCTTCGCCACGATACAAAAAGGCATTATTTTTCCATTTTCATCATTAGGTAAATTTCGTCCAGTCGGGATATTTAATAAGTTTTCTTGATGCCTTCTGCCAATATTTGAATTTTTAAAAATTGACGAATCGCTTGCGCTTCCATTTGATCCAACGTCAATATAGATGAATTTACAATCTGCGTCTACCCACGCCATCAAAACAACAGAGAAATACTTTTTGTAATTCAAAAAATCTGATCCACAATTATGAGGATTGGTCGGCGCCAACAATATTAGAAAAGTTAGTTCGCTCATAATATTGATCAGCATTTGCATACTTCTTCATTTTTTTGTGCCATATACAGAGGTTGCAAAGCTTCCCATATAGACTGGCATGTTAAGTTTACTATATTTCGAAGAGTTGTGGCTCCAATTAAGTATTCGAAAGATAATGCATTAAAACTTGCACCCTAAGTACCTGTAAATAAAAGAACATTTGTTGTTTTCTTTTTGTAGTGGCAGTAGTACAGCGTCGTTGGAAAAATTTAAGAGCATGTTTTTCCAGGGAGCTTCGTTTTCAAAAAGACGTGAAATCTGGTCAAGCGGCACCTAAATGAAGACGATACGTCGTGTACTTTGACAAGTTACTCTTTTTGATTCCTTCAATGGACCAAGCGAGGGAAACCTCTGGCAATGCTGCTGCATTTCCTACGCCTGACGATGAGACACTTGGTTTGACGATTGACGATGAAACTAATTCTTCCACACCAACAAGAAGACCGCAAGGAAAAAAGAAAAAAAAAGAAAAGTTATGAGGAATCGTTACAAGACATATTAAAAGAAAAAAGTTGCAACACAGAAACAGATCCAGACAATCATTTCGCGTTATCTTTAGTTCCAATGTTAAAATTAATTCCGCCGAACCAAAAAATTGATGCCCAAATTGCGAATTTGAACACCCTAAAATATTATACCTCATCATCATCTTCTAATTATAATGCTACTCCTGCGTCATATAATATTATTCAACCACAACCACCCCGTATACTGTCACAACAAATAATATCACCACCCCAACAACAGCCCACTCGTATACTTTCACAACAAGCAATAGCTCGTCCCCGAGCAGAACTACCTCGTATATTTTCACAAGAATGTTTTAATAGCACTGAAATACCATCTACATCTACTCAAGTATTACTGGATCATGACATCATCACATGTACAATCATTTGTATCAAATTACTCTCTAGATGATCCTGATATTGCAAATTTTTATGAGACTGATTAATAAAAATATTTTGTTTTAACAAATTAATGTTGTTTATGTTACTTACCTCAGTGTTACCACTAGCCATTCTTCAACTGAATACATCTGCGAAATCTTGTGTCTTGAAACGTAATTAAAGGACCAACCAAATGCAGCAAGTCATCAAAACTGTTTATTGACATACGAAGAAAATCAAAGAATTTTGAAGGATACTGACGTAGTTCAGAATACAGGGTGAGTCTTGATAATGTGCACATATTAAATTGAGAGAAACTATGCTTAATTTTATCGACGAAAAACGTATTTAAATATTTTTGATTTTTTTTTTTAATATTCTTTTTTGAATTTAAAAATTTTATTTGCTTCTGAGACCTCTATGTAAATAAAACAGTACAACTTCTAAACTAAATGATCCATCGGAATGGAACAAACTTCATAATGATCGGAAGGGATTGGGCATCCTTATAAAAAAAAAACAAGTTAAAAAAAACTGCTCTCGGTTGAAAATAAACATGTTTAAATGGCAAAAACCTGGTTTTATTTTATAAAATTTTACAAAATCGTGCGATTTCTCAATAAAATGTCCACATTACTGTCATTTTTTATTACTTCATGTTATTCTTCATCGTAGTAGCTACCTAACGGTAAAAATTGCATGTTTATAACTCCATCCTAACATTAGTTACCAACTGGCAAAGAAGGGTCTAGCGCACGGCTACCTGCTATTGTTAAGCAGGTAGAGACTTTTTTGTGTTGTAAATGTGCGCGGGTCGGGGGTGCGGTCCACATTACAGACATTTTTATTACTTTATGTTATTCTTCATCGTAGTAGCTACCCAATAGTAAAATTTGCACATTTATAACTCTATCCTAGCGTTAGTTATCACCAATTAAAAATGGCACTTATGAATTTTTCTCTAATGGAAAAAATATTATTATTATTTTTTTATTTGGGGTGATAAAGTAATACAAAAAAGGTTAAATCAAAAACATTTAATTATCTACAACATTTAATTTATCAGGTTCTCAAAATGTCCACCTCGTTGTTGTAGGCACAAAGTTGCGCGAACTAAAATGTGTTGTGTCGCTCTCCTTATCATTTCGGGGTCATTGCGAATATCAGTCGCACACTTAAGTATGCGATCAAGCAAATCGGCCTGACTGTCAATGGGGGTACTATAGACACGTTGCTTCATGGTCCCCCATAGAAAATAATCAAGGGGCGTCAAATCGGGTGAACGTGCAGGCCACCCTACTGGTCCTTGCCGGCCGATCCATTTATTATTGTATTTCTCATTTAAAAATGATCTGACATTTAATGAATAATGGGCTGGGCATCCATCCATTTGTAGAAACATCCTTCTACGCAAAGCCACAGGGACATCCTCCAATAATTCGGGAAGATCATTAGCCAATAGACTTAAAAATCTTTCACCAGTCAATCTTCGCGGCAAAATGACAGGTCCAATCAGTGTGTCATCGATAAGACCAGCCCAAACATTAATTGAAAATCTTTCTTGAAAGTTCGATGAACGTTTTAATTTCGGATTTTCACCTGCAGGGCACCACTTGTGTAAATTTCGGCAGTTATTAATGCCGTCTCTTGTAAATGTTGCTTCGTCCATCCACAGTATTGTTTTTGTAAAGTTGGGGTCTGCTCTGGTTTTTGTTTGAATCCAAGTGGATATTACACACCTTGGAAGCCAGTCGACGTCTTCATGCAGATGTTGCACCCTTTGATAGTGATATGGATGCAGTCCTTCTTTCCTTAAAATGCGCCATGCTGACTTTTGGGATATTCCGTGACGCAAAGCCAGTCGTCTAGTGCTTATTGATGGATCAGCATACAAATCACGTAGTACTGCTTGTTCAGTAGCCACATCAATAATTACTTGAGGCTGCTCGCGACGATCTCTACTTGATCCAAGTCCAATAATCGAGAATCTTCTGTGAACTTCCTGGAAGTTCCGAGCAGATGGCACTGGTTGCCTGTTAGGGAACGCAGCTATGTAAGCCACGCGCGCAGCTCTAGCACTTCCTAGACACATTCCGTAGTAATAATGAATGTCGGCAAGGTGTGCCGGGGAGAATTCACTTAAACGCGGCATTATGTATCAGCGAACGAAAGTAACGAAACACAATGACATGTACTTAGCAGCGGCGATAAATCGACAATTCAGAGCGACTAGCGAGTAGCGACTGTCCTGACTGTCTGTTGACGGATTTATTTAAGAGCCCTAGCTGGCTCCCTTCCTGCACCCCGCACCTGCACCCCGACCCGCGCACATTTACAACACAAAAAAGTCTCTACCTGCTTAACAATAGCAGGTAGCCGTGCGCTAGACCCTACTTTGCCAGTTGGTAACTAATGTTAGGATGGAGTTATAAACATGCAATTTTTACCATTAGGTAGCTACTACGATGAAGAATAACATGAAGTAATAAAAAATGACAGTAATGTGGACATTTTATTGAGAAATCGCACGATTTTGTAAAATTTTATAAAATAAAACCAGGTTTTTGCCATTTAAACATGTTTATTTTCAACCGAGAGCAGTTTTTTTAACTTGTTTTTTTTTTATAAGGATGCCCAATCCCTTCCGATCATTATGAAGTTTGTTCCATTCCGATGGATCATTTAGTTTAGAAGTTGTACTGTTTTATTTACATAGAGGTCTCAGAAGCAAATAAAATTTTTAAAATTCAAAAAAGAATATTAAAAAAAAAATCAAAAATATTTAAATACGTTTTTCGTCGATAAAATTAAGCATAGTTTCTCTCAATTTAATATGTGCACATTATCAAGACTCACCCTGTATAGGGTGTAAAATTTTCCTTTAAACAATCTTTCAATGTAAATGGGATGCACCCAATATCGTTTTTTTCGTTTTGTTTTTCTTCTTCGTATTTCAAGAGCACTTATTACTGCAACCTGTACGAAGTCCATTTCAAGAATGAGCGCGTTTTGTTGCCCAGTGACTGTTCAAGTGGGCGCATCGTGGGTGACAGTAAGAAACAGTGACAAAAAGGCAGTCGCCGTCGCCGCGTCATCGATGACGCTCGCGTTGTGATCTGCGCATTGTCATGTATTGTAGCTAATAATGTCGAGTGCAAAATGTAATAGTTGTGGCGTTGTAATCAACGAAATTCTAGCTTTCATCCAAAACAAATTGGATGTTATAGATCAAGTAAGCTTGATTCAAATTTGTTCAAGTGCATTTAGCTCGGATGAAATAACGGATGCAAGAAACTTATTATGTGAGTGTGTAAAACAACTCAACAAGAAGAAATCACAACGAAAACGAGATGGAAAGGTTCAACGAGACTTAGAAGACATAATAGGATGGTTCCGTGAGCTGGATCCCAACGAATTCCCAATTTTTGTTGTGCGGAATATCAACAAACTACCCCCGGTTCACTTTGACCATATCGATGTGACCAAACTCTTGAAGGATATTTTAGTGCTTCAAAGGGAAGTTATAACTATAAAAGAAAAATACACACCATTAGATGAGTTCACGGTCTTAAAAAGTGAGTTAGAATGCTTGAAAACCGCCTCACTGGTAAATAATTTTGAAGTGCATAATAATAACACCTTGAGGCGGGAGGGATTGCATATGGTTGATCTATCAAGTGGCTGTGATAGTGGGCCAGTAGGATTGGTGCACATTCCGGAACCGGCACCAACTCCAACACTGACCGTAGAAAAACCTGTGGATGTAACTATCAGTAACCCGCGCGAGATGGTAACGCCTACTAAAAAACTCCACCAAACACCACCTGTTTCCGTAGAGATAACCAAGCTTAGGCCACTGAGTTCTGTCAGTAGCAAAGCCTCATCTACTCATACAGCTGCTCATCCACCACTACAGCGCAAATCATTTGCTCAAAACGTCAGTGAGGCAGGTACATGGAGAGATATTCAACCCAGTGAGCAATGGAAATTAGTACAGAGAAGGAGATATAGAAATAGATTGGAGACGGCAAAAGGGGAAGCGATAACTGAACCTGATACGAAGTTTAAGGCGGCGGACTCAAGTGTAGCATTGTTTATTAATAATGTTGATAAATGTACAGCACCAGAGGATATAACTAGATATATAATACAGAAAACAAATGTTGAGGTGAAATTAGATAGAATAAAAACGAAATATGAGCGAGAGTACAATGCATATAAAATCATGGTACCACGGAGTAAGTTGAATATATTTATGGATGTAAAGTTATGGCCCCATGGAATCACATTTAGACGCTTCATTAACCGGTTTCGAAGAAGCGAGGAGAACACGAATAATATTATTTTAAATGGATAATACACAAAAATTGACATTTATTAGCTTCAACTGCAAGAATGTTGTTCGATCGACGGACTGCATAAGAAAACTATGTCGAACAGCTGATATAGTCGCACTGCAAGAGACGTGGCTGCTACCGCACGACGTGCCCTACCTCGGTACAATAGATGACGGGTTCGCGTTCACCGGCACTTCTGCCGTGGACACGACTGCTGGAGTACTGCGCGGGAGACCGTACGGTGGCGTAGGGATACTCTGGAGAAAAACTGCGTTCCCCTGCGTTACCGTTCTCACTTGTAACAGTGTTCGTCTTGCGGCTATTAAAATACTAAATGGTGACCGACCATTTCTAGTCATATCAGTGTATATGCCGATCGCGTGTGTAGACAACCTATGCGAGTTCACAGAGTGTTTGAGTGAAATAAGTGCAATAATTGAAAGTAGTGGTATCGAATCTGTTTTTGTACTTGGGGATTTTAACGCGCACCCGGGTGAGTCATTTGGTAATGAACTAGCTAACTTTTGTAGTGAGCAGTCGTGGACGTGTATAGATATGGATATGTTGCCGGCAGATAGCTATACATTTATAAGTGATGCGCACGGCTGTCGCCGCTGGCTCGATCACTGTTTAACGACGAGCGCGGCGAAACTATCTGTGCGCACTATATCGGTGCTTTACGGTGTTTACTGGTCTGATCACTGTCCCCTGCAGGTTGAATGCGATTTTCAGTTAATTCGACCTACGATAACTGCACCTATTACCGCATGTAATAAAATCCTATGGGGTGAAAGGAATCAAGAACAGATCAATAAATACCGGGAGATTTGTCACTCAGAACTATGTAAACTTGTCTTTCCTACGAACTTTAATAACTGTGCTGATAAATTTTGTTGCGATGAAGGTCACAAGATAATAATTAATGAAATATACAGAACTATTGTACATATTCTCAGCCATGCTTCTGAAACTAGTTATATAGGACCTACGCAGAAAAAATATAGACCAGTTCCAGGGTGGAATAAATACGTTAGCGGCGCTCACAGGGCAGCTCGGTTGGCTTATCAAAACTGGTTACTAATGGGGAAGCCCACAAGTGGACCCGACTATATTGATATGTGTCAAACACGCCAGGTTTTTAAATCGAAGTTAAAGTACTGTCAAGATAATGAAAAGCAAATTAGATTAGACATAATAGCACAACATCACTCGAGTAAACATTTTGGCAATTTTTGGAAACAAACTAACAAATTAAACCTGAAGCCGAGGTGCCCTGCGAGCGTAGCCGGCGTTCACGAGCCACGGGAGGTTGCGAATCTATTCCAGCAACATTTTAAAGTGGAACCGGTGAACAATTGTTCCAGTAATCAGATGTTTGATGCTGAGTCCTTGACTGGGGACGTCAGTATTAGATTTACAGCCAGAGACATAGCTTCCGTTATACAGAAAATGGTGAGAGGAAAGTCCCCCGGCCACGATAACCTTAGCATCGAACATCTCAAATATGCTGGTCCTCATCTCCCTCGAGTTCTTGCTTGGTTTCTCAATTTGTGTATCAGCCACTGCCACTTACCTGATGATTTGATGTATACTGTAGTTGTCCCTATAGTTAAAAACAGAACGGGTGATGTTTCAGATCTGTCGAACTACAGACCTATATCGTTAGCTAACGTCATCGCTAAAGTGCTGGATAGCCTGATTGACAAACACCTGGATAGGCACATAAAGCTTCATGACTCCCAATTTGGGTTTAGATCAGGTCTTTCAACGGAGAGTGCCATCCTGTGTTTAAAGCAGACTGTCCAGTACTACACAGATAGGAAGACACCTGTACTAGCTTGTTATCTAGATCTTTCTAAGGCTTTCGATCTAGTTTCATACAATGTTTTATGGCAGAAGCTTAAAGAGGAGGCTAATGTACCCAGTGACATTGTAGCAATATTAAAATATTGGTACAGTAGTCAACAAAACGTTGTGAAGTGGGCTGGCGCATACTCGGATGTGTACAGGTTGAAATGCGGGGTGAGGCAGGGGGGGTTGACTTCGCCCCGTTTATTCAACTTATACATTAACCGGCTGATCGGGGAGCTAAGCAGTACCAAGGTTGGGTGTCACGTTAGCGGGGTATGTTTAAACAATATTAGTTACGCCGATGACATGGTACTGCTGAGCCCTTCGATTAGAGCTATGCGTCAGCTACTTCACATTTGTGAGGAGTACGCCCGAGCTCATGGACTCAGATACAATGTGAGTAAAAGCGAGATGATGATCTTCAAGGCGGGGAAAACAGTTTTCTCGAATCCACCCCCGTTACTTCTATGTGGAACCGCCTTGAAGAGAGTCGACAATTACAAGTATCTGGGTCACTGGGTCTCGGAGGATCTGGGTGACAACACCGATATGGAGAGGGAACGCAGGGCGCTGTCTGTACGATGCAACATGCTGGCCCGCAGGTTTGCTCGGTGCACCGACGAAGTTAAGGTGACATTATTTAAGGCATTTTGTCAAACTTTTTATACCTGCAGCCTGTGGGTCAAGTACACGCAGCGTACATACAGAGCCCTGATGGTTCAATATAATAATGCGTTCAGAATTTTGTTCGGGTTGCGGCGTCACTGCAGTGCATCAACAATGTTCACGGAGCGGCGGGTGGACGGCTTCCAGGCGATCATTCGCAAGCGATGCGCCTCGCTACTGCAGCGGCTGCGCGCCAGCCCGAACGGGATTCTGAATGCGTTTGTTGACCGTTGGGACTCCCCAATGTTCCGCCACTGGGCGCGCTTGCATGCCGTCCGTGAAGTGTAGGCAGCTTAGTTTTTTAATTATTTGTTATCTTTTACTAACATTAGATGTACGTACATACCGTTACTAACAACTATGGACTCGATCCGAAATAAAAAGATTATTATTATTATTATTATTATTAAAAAGTCAAGGTGACAAAAGTCACCAGTGCGCGGGTGGCCTTAATGTCAAGCAGGCAACTGACGTCAGATATGCCTGCAGGCATCTTTGAAGTGTCTACGCGTCGCTGCCGTAAACTGCTAATTTAGGCTGGGAATAGATTTCCGATTATTCTTTCTGATAATCGGATCCGATACTCTGATCAGACAATCTGAAGGCTCTCGTGCCATACATTTGTTTGACTACATAATACACGTCCGATCCGATAGCAGGATCGGACGTCCGAGTCGGAAACAGCGCAAAGACGTCTACGATTTTATAGATGTGTTACTAGCGCGCCGACAGCGAAGAGCGTAAGGGATGATTTATATTAGACCGGGCCGGGCCGTATACGTGGCCCGGACGGGGCACGGATTTGAAACGTTACATACATTTTATATGAACCAGTTTATATTACACCGTGCATGATCCGTGTCCCGTCCGGGCCCGGACGACGCTCGTCTACGTCGTCATTCTGCACGGTTCCGCCCCGTCCCCTCCACGTCCCGTCGTAATACGAACACACTTCCGTGCTGCGTACGGGCAGTGAGCGACGAATGTTTAGTGAGGGAGCACGCACGTTCTGAAACTCATTTTCCTTACAAAAACGATTCTTTGTTGCATGACTTTGCAACAATGGACGACGAAAAATTAATTGAACATGTCCGAAAGTATCCCGAGCTTTATGACATGACGCATCAAAAATACATGGATACAAAGTTCAAAACATCCATATGGACTATAATTGGAAATGAATTAAATGAAACAGGTGAGTAAATATTATAATCATTTATTTAAATTATGTAATTAACTTAGGGTTAACTTCCTACATGCATAATATAAAATACACATACCTACCTAGGTACTAATAACATCCTACTGGTGATAGTAATGACAATGACACGCTAATCCAGTGATAATAATGGTACAAATAAATCTAGAGTACCTAGGCAGATAGGTATCTCATATAAACAAGTAATACATCAAATACCTACCATAGACCTACCTACACAAAATATGAGACGGACCGCCGAGCGGCGGCGGCACGGTTCGTCTCATATTCAAATTGAAACTGAGTTTGAGAGACCAACAGTGCCGCCGAGCTGCGGCGACGCTTGCTACAATACAGACCTATGGCGGGATTCCAAAAATAAGTTTTGTAAAGTGACTGATTGTGTGATGTTTTTTTTATTGTACCTATACATAAAAAGATTTTTGCTTTACTATCTGTTGAAGTAAATCACTTTATACTATAATAATATTGATTTCGAGAGGAGAGTGATAGAATAACTTTGTGATTAGGAAAAACGAATAGGGTTACCATCAGGATAGACGATATACAGGGTGGATTTTTGAGACGGGTCAGTAAGGGCAGGTACCTTAACCGTTATAGTTACAGGAAAACGTTCCTAGGAGACTATCCACAACTTTTTAAGATATTCTGAACTGCATTCACAGATTTTTGAGAAAATGTATAATCAGCGAAAAAAGTGCCAAGACCCAAAAAAAAATATTTTTATGCGTATCGATCCTACTTCATATGGGGATCAAAATACTCTATGGGACCATTTAAGGTATGAGTACTAGAAATGTCAGAAATCGCTAAAAACATTTTCCATACATTTTGTACTGACGAAAAAACTGAAAACGATAAATCAACTCGTAATATTCTTTATCGCCAAACAACCTTATTTGTTCCTAAAAAAAATAAGTAAAAAAATTATAAAAAAGAAGTTTGAAAGTAAATTTTGAATTTTGAATCTTCAAAACCAGTTGGATGAATGGCCCCTGACGGAATTGCGAAAAGTTTATTTTCAACAAGATGGCGCACCGCCACATAACAGCCGTCTTACGCGTTCTAACAAACAATTCGGGACACAGTGGATAGGAACACATGGTCCAATTAAGTGGCCATCTCGCAGCCCAGAAACGTTAGCCTCTCGATTTTTTTGTGGGGCCACCTAAAAAATGAAGTCTACAAAAGAAAGTACGACAGTGTTCAGGAGCTGAAAGAGGCATTAACGAGGATTTTAAATAATAACCATCAAAGAAGACTTTCCGCTCTTACTTGCTCAGTACAAAAACGAGTGAACTTATGTATTCGTGAAAACGGCGGTCATTTTGAACAATTTATTTCGTAGATAACCTATCTTTAAGTTTGTGTGATATGTTGTGTCTTACCGTGGTTTTTGTATTTAAATTTCAATAGCCCTTAAAAAATCTTTTAATCGTAGTAAGAAATAGGATTGTTTGGCAATAAAGAATATTACGAGTTGATTTATCGTTTTTCAGTACAAAATGTATGGAAAATGTTTTTAGCGTTTTCTGACATTTCTAGTACTCATACCTTAAATGGTCCCATAGAGTATTTTGATCCCCATACGAAGTAGGGTCGATAGGCATAAAAATATTTTTTTTTGGATTTTAGCACTTTTTTCGCTGACCGTACATTTTCTCAAAAATCTGTGAATGCAGTTCAGAATATCTTAAAAAGTTATGGATAGTCTCCTAGGAACGTTTTCCTGTAACTATAACGGTTAAGGTACCTGCCCTTACTGACCCGTCTCAAAAATCCACCCTGTATATACTTTCCATAGGTTCTTATTATTCTTCTTAGGTTGTATTCATTGACATACAATAGGTTTATAGACAAAGCCTCACGAACAAAAACAATACTCAAAAGTGGCGCCGGGACATCGTATTCAAATCTTCTTGGTGACACATTTAAATGCACATTGAGCCATATATTTTGGCGTTTCGAATGACAGTTTAGAGTAGCAAATAACGCTATTCGAGGTGCCGTTTTTGAGACTCTGACACGTAGTCTTGATAATAGTTGGTCTAAGGTTGTATTATTAAAAATGTCCGGCCGGTGACGAAAAGTAATTTTTAAATATTTCTCTGACCGCAAATGCATCGTTTGTAGATTGTCCGTGATTTTGTGGTCGTAGTTGATCAAGAATGGGCTGTCTTAATTCTGCTACAGATTGTTCTGGATCACGTGGTGTAAAAGCCATGTCATTTTGGTTGCGTAAATAGTTATGAAGTGTGCAAGCAGCTAATATTACATTATCAACATTTTTTGGGGCCATCTTTATTCTTCTAAAGAACAATCTGAACCTTTGAGCTAGAATACCAAAAGCACATTCAACTAGACGTCGTGCCAGCGTTAATCTATAATTAAAATATGTTTTAGCGGCATCTCCTATTGTTTGGCTACCTGGGTAAGGTCGCATTATATAAGTTTTCAAAGGAAACGCTTCATCGGCTACTATAACGAATGGTGCAATAATATCCGAGTTAGGTAATTGTCTTGCTGCAGGTAGATTCAGAGTTCCATTTTCTAGTCGTTGTCCTAAAGAAGACTTTGCAAAAACACCACCATCACTATTTCTTCCATATGATCCAACGTTTACTGTAATAAATTTATAACGCGCGTCAACAAGCGCTAAAAGTATGATTGAGAAAGTGTTCTTATAGTTATAAAAGATAGATCCGCTATTAGGTGGTGCCTCAATGACAAAATGCTTTCCATCCAATGCACCAATACAGTTGGGAAATTTCCACAAAGTTTCGAAGTCATGCGCTATCAATTTCCAATTATCCTCCGACGGTTGTGGCATTACTTTTTTTAAACACTTTTATTTAGCTTCACTTCGGAGCATCAAATCTTGTAACGTTAATTTGAATGACTTCCCTTTAATGAAAATTGATGAAATTTGGCAGACATGTGTATTTCCGATGACAATACACGAAAATCATATTTTAAACTAATTTTCATTGTTTATTTGTTGTTAAATTAAAAAAAACGATTTTCAGACTTTAGACGCATAATTCTCTATGTTCTATTTTACGTAGAGACTTGAAATTTTCACAACTTGTAGCTAATTTTATATAAAAGCGTTTCCTAAAAAATTTTTACAATTTTGATTAATTTTATTTCATAAGTACGTTAACAATAGCACGACATGTACTGTTTACAATTTGATGGACTGTCGTATGACCCAACCGAAAACTGAATGAAATGGTCAAGTAGGAATCTCCAGTTGCCAAGTATCTGAAAAGAAAAAGATTTGTTATTTGCTATCCTTCTTTGTCAGGGCAACAAGAGAGAAGGCGAATGTCATATTACTGCATTTTGTAAATTAAATCACAAAATTTTCTATTGAAGAATACTATTTATTTAAAAAATCTAATATTAAAGAAAGGGTTCCATTACTAATATTATAATACTAGCTGATGCCCGCGGCTTCACCCGCGTGGATAAAAAGTAGCCTATGTTCTAAGTCAGGCTATAAGCTATCTCCATTCCAAATTTCATCCAAATCGGTTCAGTAGTTTCTGCGTGAAAGCGTAACAAACAAACTTACTTTCCCCTTTATAGTATTATAGGATTTTCAAGCTATATACAATATACATATTTTATTTGCACCTATGTTTGTTTCAGCTAACGTTTGTAAATCAAGATGGACAAATATTAGAGACCAATTTAAAAAAAACTTGAACAAAAGACAACTAAAAAGTGGTCAAGCAGCAGCCAAAATAAAAAAATATAAATACGATGATTTGCTCCAATTTTTGGTCGTTCATATACAGGACAGACAAGTTATCGAAAATATTTCAAACGACAATGAACCTGAAGAGACGCTTCAAGATTGTACTGATACTCCAACAACTGCACTAACTGATACTTCTACACCTGAAATTTTGCCCCAAGACCCCAGTACGTCTACAACTTCTCTAAATTCGCCTCAAAATATAACTGCACCTACAACTTCAAGTCATTTATCCCAAAATGCAAATACAGTAAAAAAAAACAAGCTCGTGCTCGTGCGCAAAAGCAAGCGTCGTCACAACCATCCGCTTCAGCTAGTCTAATGAAATATATTATTGAAAATAAAAAACATATAGAGGAAGATGATCATATCGATGCTTTTTTCAAGGGCTTGATACCGACGATAAAAAAAATTTCGCCTTATTATCAACATATAGCAAAAGGAAGAATATTCCAAGTTGTTCAGGATTTAGAATGGGAACGGTTGAGCTCTGATCCTCACACTTATATATCACCATCGTTATCATCATCACCATCAACATCTACTCCAACCCCTCCGCCGCCACCACCGTCGACACAACAAGAAGATAATTCTATAGACACAGACCTATCAACATTTTTGAGGGAGTATAACCCCTCCAGTAGCAACCCCGAAAATTCGACGGTTGAAGAATCATAAAATAAATGTCATAATAAATATAATGAAAATGTTTTTGAGAATCCTTAATTTTGTTATAATTACCTTGTATATGTAACTTTTGTTTACACTCTCCCGTTTGTAAACTTTAATTTTGCTGTCTCAAGTGTACAATATGCGATTGATTGATTGGTTAAAGTCTAAGTAAAGTGCAAACAACACATAACCGCGAAGTATTTTTTTTTATTTTGTAGTAATTACCTGAGACACACTGCTAATCGTTGTTTAGGTTCTATCGGTGTCTTGAATCTCGTCTGCTGTTTTGTAAGGGCGGGGTTTAGCTCATTTAGTAAAATGTCAAAGTTTTCCTTGGACATTCTAAAATATCCAAAGAATTTTTCTTCATTGTCTGGTAAGTATCTACATAGAGTATTAAATTCTCCGTCAAATTGACGCCTTCTCCAAAGAGGATGCACGCTCCATTTACGTTTAACCTGGTTCTTCTTAGTTCTTGCTTCTGCTTCCTCTTCATCTAGAGCTATCGCAATAGCAGCCATCTCCAGTAAAGAAAACTCCATTATTATTAAATTTCGATAATTGGGAATATTCACATCACTACGCCGTATTTAGCGACCGTGGCGGCTTATATCCCGTTTAACACTCGGTGTAGTTTAAACGTGTAGAACGGATGGGCCTCGCTCCGGCCCCGCCCCGGCCCGGACTCGGCCCGGTCTAATATAAATCATCCCTAAGAGTAGTCAATTGACAACGCTTGCTCGCATTACTCGCAGTCGCTCTCTCAATACTCTGTCGATACGCACGCTTTTATTTTTGTCAGAAGTGCTCGAGTTTTGAGATACAGCGTTAAAATGCATTCGTGTGTTATGCGTAAATGCACTAATTACTTACTAAAAAAAATAAAATTCATGGAATAACATACCACAAGTAAGGAATCATGATTTATTGCATTTTATTTCATTTCAATAATTCTCTAACAAAATAAGTATGGCGGCATGACAACGCCAGCCGAACGTAAGGCGGACATAGATTAACGTACCTACAGAAGTGACAACATATTGATGCTGTCCCCATTTGTATGTTTATTGTTAATTACAGAAAAACCAATGGATAATTTTCTCACGAGTGTCCGTATTGTAATAAAGTCGCACCGTAATTATATAACTAGCTGTGCCGCGCGGTTCCACCCGCGTAAATTTGTGGAAAAAACTATCTACTTAAATATATGATGTTATATAGCCTATAGCCTTCCTCGATGAATGGAATATCAAACACAAAAAGAATTTTTTAACTTGAACCAGTAGTTCCTGATATTAGCGCGTTTAACCAAAGAAACTCTTCAGCTTTATTATATTAGTATAGATTTATATAGATTTGATTGTAATAAATTAATGTTTTAAAGAAATGCGTTTTATTATCTACCTACAGAATAAATAAGATGCTACGTAATCAGTTAATGACCAAGACTCCATAACTACTGCTTAGGCTGACATAATTACATGAAAAAGGTCGTGGTCCCTATAAGTACACGTATTGACTTTATTCGTAAATGTGTCACCATATTTCATATTTCATCACCGAAATCCCAAAATATTGCTTAAAATAGTTTCGAAATTACAACTTCCTTCCTTATGTTTATTTTTAGGTAGTTTCTACCTACTGACTGTTCTGTACTGAATTTGTTAGTCTTTATTGTTAGGCTACGTCCATACGGCGTCTATTCGATTAAATTTTTTCACGTATAGGGTTTTACCGTATACGAGGCAGTCGTTCACACGACAACTATTCGGTTTAAACGTTCCGTTAAAATCGAATGAAAAGCAGCCAGTTGTTTAGTGCGTGCCATCATGGATCCACGTGTTCCACTACTTTTATATTGATTTTATAGACGGAAACGCAACCAGCGTCCTAGGAGGTATTGGGTTCATCCTTTTCTAAAGATTGGTCCTCTATTTATTAGATTTCAATTTTTTTTATAATCATCCAACGATTCTTCAATTAAATACATAAATTAAGTCCAAGTTCTGCAATGGAGTAGGAGGAACAAGCTGTTGTTTAATGAAGGCAAGTGCTCTGTATTGTCCTTTACGCGAAAACAAAATGTTATCAAATTTGATTACCATCTAGATCAGCGGTCAGCAACAGGCGGACCGCGGTCCGTTTGCGGACCGCGAAAGGTTGAACCTCGGACCGCCAATTAAAGTAATGTATACAATACATTACTTTAATAATTGGCAAGTATAAATAAATACGTAATATTTTTAAAAATATTTTAAAAATGCCAACAACTGATATGATTTTATAGCTGCAAATGCATCGAAATAAACATCGCGCCGATGTCATCCCGTGCGCTACGTATGTATGGCTCCTCCGAAGACCATTTGCAAGCTTGCGACTGATCGCGGCCTAGCGAGTTGCCAGGTATTGTTAACACGCGAGCGAGAACGAGACGGCATGTACCAGCGCGCGCGAGTATCGAAATCGGGGGTGCGGGCGTGCGGGCGGAGGAAAGCAGACTGCTAGTCGGTCAGTCGCAGCGCAAATCGCGGAGCAACAGTTCATTTGTTTTGTGATTTGTCGAGTTTTCGTTCGTTTAATTAAATTATATTTTTGTACCTAAGCGTGATATGGATCCTAAAAAGCGAAAAGTGGACAGTGAAAATAGGAGGTTTCTAGAAGAATGGACTGAACAATATTGTTTTACGCTGCCGGATAGGCCTCAAGCAGTTCCAGTGTGCCTTATATGCAATAAAACTGTTGCTATTGTTAAAAGTGGAAATTTGAAGCGACACTATGAAACGACTCATCAGCAATTCCA
The DNA here is from genome assembly GCA_963932265.1 of Thymelicus lineola. NCBI lineage: Eukaryota > Metazoa > Arthropoda > Insecta > Lepidoptera > Hesperiidae > Thymelicus > Thymelicus lineola. The sequence continues at coordinate 9,542,102 of OZ010701.1, forward strand.
CAAAAACTTTCCTCTTGGCAGTGAGGCTCGTAAAGAAAAACTTCAGGCACGTCTCCGTTCTTACAATAAAAGCACAACATTACTAGTTCGCTGCATGAGCGACCAAGAAAAATCCACAGAAGCTGCGTTACGTGTGTGCTGGACGCTTAATAAACACCAGAAACCATTTTCGGATTCTAAGATAGTGAAGGAATGTATGTTGGCAGCAGTCAAGGCACTTTTTGAAGAAAAAAAAGATGTTGTCGCTGGAATTCAAAATATTCCATTATCGGCAAGAAGCAATACGCGAAGAACTGAAATTTTAGCTGCTGATATTAAAATCACTCTTTTCGAACTTCTGCAAAAGGCACCTTGCTACGCTATAGCACTTGATGAGTCATGTGACATTGTTGATGATGAGCAAATGTCAATTTTTGTCAGATTTCTTGACATTGAGTCTAAAACTTTTAGGGAAGAGTTGCTAACAATATTGCCTCTAAAAGGTAACACTCGAGGAGAAGATTTATTCAAGGTAATTGATGAATTTATTACTAAATCTAACATCAGTTACGACAAAATTGTGTCGCTTTCAACTGACGGGGCCCCAGCAATGATTGGCAAAGAAAAAGGTGTAGTAAAGAGAATCAGGGATAAAAATCCAGGCCTAATATCGTATCAGTGCATAATTCACCAGGTAGCTCTTTGTGGAAAACTTAGCGCTACACTGAAAGAAGTGATGGACAGCTTAGTGAAGTTAGTAAATTTTATGAGATCTCATTCTGCTCTTCAGCACCGACATTTCAAGGAGTTTCTTTTTGAATGTGATTCAGCGTATTCTGACTTACTGCAACACAACAATGTTCGTTGGCTAAGTAAAGGTCAAGTTATTGAACGTTTTTGGCTAATAAAAGAACAAGTAACCTCCTTCTTGCAAAACTTAGATACGCAAGGAGCTAAGAAGCACCTTGAGTTCGTAACAAATAAGCGCAATATGCTGGTTGTGGCTTTTCTAAAAGATATTTTGAAATATTTAAATGCGCTCAACACAGAGTTACAAGGAAATGGAAAATTAATATGTGATCTGATACAAAGCGTGTCTGCTTTTCGTCGTAAGCTGGATATCTTTGAAAAAGATATTGCAAGACAAGAATTTGTTCATTTTCCGACAATTTTGGAATATAAAAAGGAGAACTCTGAAGAAGACATTGCAGTCTTTACAACATTTTTGGCCGATCTTAGGAACGAATTTGCCACAAGATTCCAAGACTTTGCAGAGATGGGCAAGCTGTCTCTGTTTCTTAAGTCACCCTTTGAAGTTGATGTAGCAGCAGAATGGATAGATGTGGCTGCCAAGTTGTTTAATCTGTCAAAGCCATCACTTCAAATGGAAATAATCGATCTGCAAGAAGATGTGTCTTTGCAAATATATAAAACTGTGTCAACTGAAGAATTTTGGGTCAAACATGTCCCAGTAAAATATGAAAATTGCAAAAAACTTGCTATCAATTTGGCCACTATGTTTGGTTCGACATACGTATGCGAAACATCTTTTTCAAAGATTAATTTTTTGAAAAACAAATATCGTTCGAGATTAACGGACGCTCACTTAGAAGACACTCTTCGAATTTGCTGTTCTTCTCGAGAACCAAACTATAAAAACCTAGCTCAAGACCGTCGATGCAGTTTTTCACATTAATTCTACAATTTTATAATTCAGAATTTTAATCCTACAATAAATAGCTGCCTAACACTTAATTATTATCAGTTGTTTTTTTTTTCTGGACCTTGTAAAAATTTTCAAGGTTTATATAGAGTTAGCTTCGAACAAGCACTGTGAGCGGTCGTGTTCGTGTACAAGGTTACTATCATATTATATTTCGGTCTCTTTCGCGCATCGCTGCTTGGAGTCGTAACTGAAGGGTACCTCACCCCGCGAGAACAGGTGCGCTGCAATTTTTGTCTTCTTTACGCAACAGCGAGATCGAGTGGTGTCATCCAAGTGTGCGTGTGCGCTTACAAACATTATGCAGCCGCAACGCACACCACCGAACCTCTTCTCATCGTCGAACCCAGACTTACATGCGCCTATGGATATGGATATGTATGTTAATACACGCAGGCGGAATCATCTAGAAAGTCGCACTGACGATGCAATTATAACGGCATTCGAACAAAAGTTTGAACATCATTTGAAACTGTGGGAAGACAAAACTTATAACAGCATTGCTTCAATAGTCAACTCAGCAATATCAAGCCATCTGACACACATAACTTCTCAATTCCTGGAGATTAATAGCAACCTAAATAAACTCACGGAAGAAAATACTTTGATAAATAAATCGATATCGGCGACTAGCGCACGTCTTGAAGAAATAGACGAGGCTTTAAAGTGTTCAACTCAAAGGCAAGAATTAAATGAAACTCGACTTGTAGCACTCGAAGAACATAACATAAAAAACTGTGAGTTAGTAACGCAAGTGAGTAATCTTGAGAACAAAATGAATGAGATGGAACAAGAGGCCAGGCAGAATAATTTGGAGATCTCAGGAATCCCTGAAAGATCGAAGGATGACCTTTCCCTCTACTTTCGCAACATCATTAATGTACTGGGGGTCAAGATAAATGAATCGGATATCATTCACCTGACCAGGATTAGGTCATTCAACACAGTGTCTGGTCGCCCAAGAGCCATCGTCATCAAGTTGACATCCCGCATACTTCGTGATACCATACTTTCCGCAGTTCGTGCTAAGAAGGGTCTCAGGCTCGCAGATATCGGACTTCCTGGTGACGCCAGAATTTTTGTGAACGAACATCTCACGCCAGCGAACAAACTATTACTCAAATACACCAAAGAAAGAGCGAAGGCCGCTCAATACAAATATATATGGATGCGTGATGGCAAGATTTTTGTCAGAAAAAACGACACGAGCCCCGCAATACGTGTAATAAATAAGAGTGATATCGATAAAATTGCATGACTGTATTTACATTTTTTCTCAGATAGTTTTTTGTTTTCTGTAACTATAATGAATATTAAGTGTGCCGGTAAGCATTATTTTGATATAGCGTTATATAATAATTATCACCTTAAATATATCTTCTTATTTATTTATTATTTATTTATTTTATTATTTATGTACACACAAGAATTCACAGGACAGTAACAGTAAGGATATAATGTACAAAGGTACTGCTTATCTCTAATGAAATTTCTTCCAGCAGACCTGCGACTGGAGAAGTGACAGAAAGGTAGACCGTGCGTGTTCAAAAACAATATATACATACCCATTTCTACATAATTATATATTACATAGTACATGTATATATTAATATAATAACACTAAATAATAATAATATAATCTTAATATCTATCTATCTTAATATCTTACACTTATTACTCTTAAACTTATTTCAATTAATATACATAGTAAAAAATATTATATGGATATATATAATAATACCTTTATCTATCACTGTGTATAATATGATATGTATTTATATATTTTTGTACATAGTTCTAATAATTGAGCGGGGAATTTATTTATTAAATCTAATATTACTATCTATAATATTAATATTTGTAAGTACATACTTAATTAATACATCTAACTATAAACATTACCATATCATAGTTCACTTATACCTAAACATGTTACACACACTAAAATTTCTTTCTGGGGTAATATTAATCTATCTATTTGCGAAAATAAAAACATGGTCATATACTTCTTGCGCTTTCTGGCTAACAGATTACGATAAAATCGGTCTCAAGCTACTAATATTAATTTGTAAATATGTTCTAAATATTTTTACCTTGATAATATTAGTATACATCATAATAGATCTTATAATTCATCGTCAATTAGGATTCTTATCTTTTACCAAATTTAACTGTATAATATTTCATAAATTGATTTATATGTATCGCCCAACTGGCCCAGTTTACGGTAAATTAAATAAAAGTCTCAATAAATTTATTTTCATTCCTTAACTATGAACAATACAAAATTAAACGTCTTTTATCAAAATGTCCGCGGTCTACGTACCAAGTGCCTAGAATTATACAACAATATTTTATCGTGTGAATATAATGTGATACTGTTGACTGAGACCTGGCTACAGAATGATATTCTTGATAGTGAAATTTGTGATGATAATTTTGATGTATTCCGGTGTGATCGCAATCTAGCTGCCACTAATAAGTGTTCGGGTGGCGGGGTTATGATTTGTATGCGTCGTGAATTATGCGCCACAATGCGCAGCGACTGGACTTGTAATACATTTGAATCGCTATGTGTTAGTGTGTCTGCAAGAACTCTCGGCTTAAATCGCAACCTTAACATTATAGTAGTATACATACCGCCTGATGAAAGCAAATTACCTGAATACGTTACTGAATTTAGAGTAAATTTTGAACGTTTTTATCAATTATTGCCTGACGATTACTACATAATAGTCGGTGACTTCAACTTACCTTGCTTAAAATGGGACTCCGAAGGATATTCGTTGCTTCAATTAGGTAAAACGGAAATTCAGCTTGCTGCTACCGCTTTAGTTGAAGATTTAAGTTTTTTAAATTTGACTCAATACAATTTTATTCCCAATAGGTGTAATAACATCCTTGACTTATGCTTTTCAAACATACCGTTAGAAACTAAGCTATCTGACCCACTTACTAGAGTAGATTCATTTCATCCCCCATTTACTATAGATATTCAAGAAATTACATTTAAACCCTTTAAAGACAAAGAACAGTGTAGATATAATTTTTACAAATGTAACTATGAAAACATTAATAATTTTCTAAGTAAAGTAGACTGGGATTTATTAATTTTTGACACCTTATCAATCGATCAAGCAGTTGAAAACTTCTATAACAAATTAAACGAATGCTTTGCCTTATTTGTCCCGTTATTATCTAAAAGTGGTAATCGTTACCCTTGTTGGTACAGCCCTGCTTTAATAAAGATTATTCGTGAGAAATTTAAAGCTCATAAGAAATGGAAAAAATATAATAACCCGCGAGATTATGACGAGTTTAGGCTACTCCGTGACAGACAACATCGAGTACAAAATGAATGTTTTCAAAATTTTAATTCCAACTCGGAAACCTACATCAAGAAATCACCGAAATATTTCTGGAAATATGTTAAATCTAAAAGAGGAGGATCTAACTACCCTCGTAACTTTACTTTAAACAATATTACTTATACTGACGGCCAAGATATTTGTTCAGCATTCAACACTTTTTTTTACAGTGTATTTAACTCTAGTTCAAGCCCATTATATGATCAGTCTCTTAATAACTCAAACGATAGTGATGATTTTATCTCTCACGTAGTTGTTACGCAAAATTCAGTTCTGAGATATCTTGAGCGCCTGAATTCCACTAAAGGAGCGGGCTGTGACGGAGTGCCCCCTATTTTTCTTTCATCTTGTGCAAAAAGTCTTAGTTATCCTATTACGTTGTTGTTTAACCTCTCTTTAAAACAAGGTGCTTTTCCCAATCTATGGAAAAAAGCTCATGTAATTCCCATTCATAAGAAAGGGTCTAAATCTAAAATCGACAATTACAGGCCAATATCAATTTTAAACACTATTGCTAAGATGTTTGAAAAAATTATCTTCGATAATATTTATCCAGTAATCTCGAAAAAAATAACTACCGCACAACATGGTTTTTTCAAAAAGCGTTCCACTATCTCTAATCTTGCGTGTTTTACTGAATACGTCCTTAGACACATGGAAAATGGCGGTCAAGTCGACGTTATATATACCGATTTCCAAAAAGCTTTTGACAGGGTAGATCATGTCATTCTAATAAACAAGCTCCAGTCTCTCGGTATACACGGGGATCTCCTAAGATGGGTCAAATCTTACTTATGGAATCGATCACAATCAGTTGTTCTTGGTGGCTATAGATCTGACTTCATTACAGTGCCATCTGGAGTCCCTCAAGGTTCACACCTCGGTCCTCTCTTTTTTAACGCCTATATTTATGACATTTATAAACATTTAAGCTACGCTAAGCACTTACTTTACGCTGACGACAAAAAAATATATATGTCTGTAGAATCTATTAAGGATTGTGAACTAATACAAAAGGATCTCGATTCATTATATGAGTACTATATTGCTAACAAAATTAGCTTAAGTATTAATAAGTGCCAATGTATATCGTTCTCTAGAAAGCGTAACCCTATACATTTTTCTTATAACTTTAATGGTGTTCAAATAGAGAGGACTGAGACTATTAAAGATCTTGGCGTGTTATTAGACTCCAAAATGAATTTGAGTAGTCATATTAACAGTATTTGTAGAAGCTCCTTCCGTAACCTTGGATTTGTAATTCGAACATGTCGCCCATTTAATAACCTAACAACCTTAAAGGTGGTCTACTTCGCCTACGTGAGAGCATTGTTGGAATATGCTAGTCAGATTTGGTCTCCATTTTATGCCGTACACATTGATAAGATTGAAAGAATACAAAAGAAATTTATTTCCCATTTAAACTATAAATTCAAACACTGTGGTATTTCATACGTGGACGACTGTGACTACTTTAACATTCAAACACTCAAGGATAGACGAATTCTTCTGGATATGGGATTTCTTTTTGATATCTTGCATGGCGGAGTTGACAGCCCTGACTTGTTGAGTGAAATAAAATTCAACACTCCACTGAAACGCACAAGACATACAGCAAAGTCATTATTTTCTATACCTTTTCATAATACTCGTTACGGAAGTAATAGTGTTCTTACGAGGCTCGCTTCTACGTATAATGCAGGATTCTCCGAGATCGACCTATTCATAGGAAGTAAATGTAATTTCAAAATGAGGGTCAAAAACTTAATTGCAAATTCAAGGGAGGCTTGAGAGTCAAGACTACTGTTTTCTCGTAACTAATTAATGAAATCTTATATTTCTCCAACAAATAATAGGAGGTGGATAATATACCTGCCTGCAAAGCCCGATTGCGATTGCGTTTGAATTGATAGTGTAAGTGTCTGTGTTGTGGTTATTCAACTGATCCCAAGATAGACTTTTTATCGTAGGGCAACACAGACATATGCATACACACATCTACACATACATACACATAAAAATACAATGTTATGTGTTATCTAAAATTATCTTACAGTAAGTATATATTTTAGATGTATGATATGGTCTATATATAATATGTATAATATATATATGTGTATATATATATATATATATATTTGTATATATAATATGTATGTATAGTATGTATATTTTGTCAGTTACTTATTGCTTACCGGCTATATGTTATATGGTAATTTAATAACTATATCAAATGACTTGCTTATGGTGCGTATGTACAGAGTTGCGTATGTAGCTAAGTTTGTTATATTATACTTTATTCTAAACTACTGCTAATTTAATGTGGATGACTGTAATTGGCTTTATAGTGTAACTAGATAGTGATTCATGTATCTTAGAATTAGGCCTCTTTTCCATTACACGGTTTCTCGCCGTGAAAATCTACGGTTAATTCGCCGCGTGTAGGCACGGTCGTCAGTGTGGTATGGATCACTATATGAGCTTGTCGACATGCACGGTGGCGCCAAGGCACGGCGCCGCGGCCGCGTGCGCCGTGACTGCCCCTCGGCGCGCCGCGTCTACGCACGGCGTGATTTTCACCAGTGTTGTATGGCAGTCTATCGGGGTGTGTCGACGGTGCCGGACGTACGCACGGATTCGTGACCGCTTATATTCGCTGTTTCGCGATTTTATTATAAAATGAACATAAATCAAGAATTATTAATTACGTTGATTCAAGAAAGGCCTGTAATATGGGATAAGACCATCGACGATTATAAAAATAAGCGGCTTAAATATGATTCCTGGAAAGAAATATTTATTCATTTCCAGCCCACATTTGAAGATTTAAGTGGTGATGAGAAAAACAAGTTTGGTAAGTTACAGATATTTAATTATTAACTTTTTACTTATGCATAGTTGTTTTGATAGGAGAGGCGACCTTCGTTAGATACAAAATATTGTGCAAATCTGTTGCGAACTTCATTAGCCGCCAAACTTCCGCGAACTGCATTCGTGATAGGTAACTGGATTAGTTCCGATTCTGAATCAAGGGTGGACTCATTTTCACTCGCATTGTGAAACTGAAAGTTTTCCTGCTTATGTATAAAATTTTGCAAAACACAACATGTTTTCACAATATCAACTGCCAAATCGATGGACACATTCATTGGCCGGTGAAAAATTCGCCATTTATTGGATAAAATGCCAAACGCACATTCAACAAATCTTCGCGCTCTTGTGAGTCTGTAGTTAAATGTACGTTTTAATTGATCAAGCTGATGACCACCAAATGGACGAAGCAAGTGATAATGCAAAGCAAAGGCTTCGTCCGCAACGAACACATATGGCAAATCGTAGTCAATTCCAGGCAAACGTGTTGCATCGGGTAGATTTAATCCGTTGTTTGTTAAATTTTTCCAAAATGGGGTCTCTTTAAACACACTGGAATCACACTCCTTTCCGTAGGCGCCAACGTCAACAAATATAAAGTTGTAATCGCTATCTACTACTGCCATCAAAACTATAGAAAAAAAATGTTTGTAATTTAAAAACATCGAGCCACTATCAATTGGCTTAATAAGTCTGATGTGTTTTCCATCGACCGCTCCTAAGCACAGCGGGAAGTTGGAAGATTCTTGAAATTTGCTTGCAATGTGTAGCCAGTCTTCTTTAGATGGCATTTTCATATATTCTTTATACAGTTCTAACCAAATGTAGTGGCATACTTCACGTACGATGCAACTTATGGTTTTTATTCCAATTCTATAGCTGTAGTATAGGTCAGTAAAGGTATCTCCTGTTGCTAGATACCTGAAATATAAAACAAAACGGTTCAGGTTCAAATACTAAAACCCCATTTTAGGTCGGGGTCGATTCAGTTTAGGTCGGGGGTTTTCATAAATTTTGAATTTAATAATTATTATTTATTTATTTTCAGGGCAAATGGTGATGAAGAAGTGGACCAATATGAAAGATAGCTGGATAAAATATGACAAAAAAATTAATGAATGTAAGTCTGGTTCTTCAGCAAAAAAAATAAGAAAATATATGTTCTATGATGAAATGATGTTCCTAAAAAAAAATGTTGAGCATCGCAAGACCGATTCTAACATGACTGAACATGTTCATGATTCTAGCCTCAGTAATGAAAATTTTGATAGTGCAGTCCCGAATCAATCAAGCTCGGGATACACTGAACGGAGTGAGACGCAAAGGGCTAAAAAAAAAGAAAAAAATGAACTAAGTGAAGTTGACATTAGGTTTATGAAGTTTATGGATTCAGCAGAACGAGATGAGAAAAAGAAAAGCCGTAGTATGAACTTTTTTATGGGAATCGCTGATACAGTTGACAAGTTCAGTGATGAAAATATGATAGACTTTCAGTTTCAAGTAATTTCAATAATTAAAAATATTCAACAAAGACAGTGTACTCAGTATATACCTACATCAAGAAACCAATGGGATCAAGGCCATCAAGGATATTTAAGTGGTACAGCATCCTCAAATGCGCAATCGTCAACATATGGATATTCTACAGCTGCTAGATCGAGCTATGGAATAAGTCGTCCACAGACGTCTTCTCATGATTTTGGACACGGTTCTGGTTTAGAGCCAATCCACTACCGACCCGAATCACAATTATCTGTACATAGTGTAAATGCGGAAAGTATCTCGGCAGATTCTCAAGTTTCTATTGAAGACGAATTCGATTTTAGTACCGCACTTGAGTAGCATTTTCAGCGTAGTGTATTTTTTGATTTACTTGTTCTTAAATTAATAATTATTAAAATTCAATTACATGTAATAATTTTGTTTGTGTGCAATAAACAATTTTAAACTAAAATATGTCATTTAATTTTGTACCTACTTACCTCAGAGTTACAGCCAATCTTTCTGCGGGCGATATACTCTCTCGCATAAAAGTATCTTGATGTTTTAGTTCCTGGGATAATTTTTGGAGCAAGTTGTCGAATGTAGTTTTCTGCATTCTAAAATAATTGTAAAACTTGTCTTCATCTTCTCTCAATTGATTCTTGACAAGTGTATGAAACGCGCCATATTCCTCCCTTTTTTCTAAAATCGGATGTATCCAAAACCTTACTTCCCTTTTTTTTTCTATTTTCTTTTTCCTATATATGTAATAAGCAACTATAATCTTTTTTTTCGTAAGAAAATTCATGACGCAGCACGTCCTACACAGCCCGAGTAAAAAGCGCTACTAGCCAGTACTTACCAATGTCTCGCGCGGTGATTTTGCCGTATCTGTACAAGCTAGCACGTTTTTTCAACCGTACGGCTTACACACCGTACGTTTGAACAACCGTGTAATGGAAAAGATGCCTAAAGCTGTTGTTATCCCGAATAAATAAAAATAAAATAAAATAAAATAAACTATTAAGTTATCCCCTTATTAAAGGGGAAATACCTACAACCCCTCAGTGCTGATCGCATTTAATGTCCCGGACAAATACCTTCGTGCGCGACGCCATAAATTTTTCGCAGTGCCGGGGTGCAGGCTCATCCGAATCAAGGAGTCTCCGCTGGTCAGAACACTGACCTTACTCAACGGTTTGGTGACTCATCGCCCCGACATAGACATATTTTACACACCGGTTGCTGCATTTCGCAGGGCGGCAGGTGAATACATTGAAAGCTTGACCAACGAATTGGATCCTCTGTAATGTTTGTTACAAGTTACAAAATAAGTATTAAATAAATTCCTCCATTTTGGTCACAATGGTCAAGGACAAATGCGTGCACGCGGGCGAGTCTCGAATACGATACGAGAGACAAGTTTGTTCGTGTGTACGATACAACATGAACATAAGCGCCACAACGTGTCGTATTCGATAAAATCGTTTCGAGACGCGGGCCTCCGCAGTGACAACTTCGGATGGTATACGGGAGGAAATATTTCTCGAACACGATATTTTCCCCGCATAAACTCCGTGTGAACAGTTTAATATATTTTCTACTGTCACTGCTCTATTCGATAAAATCTGACGTCACGTATAGTATACGGGAAAAATATTGCCGTGTGAACTGTGAGCGTAGCCTTATTGTGCAAAATTATTGTGGAAATGCCAATGGAGTTGCCAACTCTACAGTTTTTTCGATATTTTTACACAGTTTTTAGATTAAACCTCCAAATCTAGTGTTTTCTTTATACATATATTAATACTAAGACCATCTATTTTTAACCAACAAAAAAGGAGGAGGTATTCAATTCGACTGTATTTTTTATGTTCGTTATCTCAGAACTTTCGACTGGGAGAACCGATTTTGGATTTTGATTTTTTTTTAATCGAAAGCTGGTACTTGTCATGTGGTCCCACTTAAAGTTAATCTAGATCTGACCTTTTTGAGTTATTTTGAAGTCGGTTATTTTTTTCTTGGTAAAATTCAGATCAAAATACACAATATTTATGTTCGCTGCGTAACTGAAACTTAGAAATAAATGGTCTACCATCACCATAGAAGGCACTTTAAATACAAAGTCAGAAATTAAAAATTGTTATGAGTTCAATGCTACCGATGATCATTTAAAGAGATTTCGTAAAACATGTACGATTTTAAAAATAAAGATGAAACTGAAAATCAAGAGGATGTGCAGATTGAAAACGAGTCAGTTTTAGTAGAAATTGTGTAAAATTAAGATTTACGAATACAAGTATAATTTTCTAATATAATATTGTTGTTTTGCACAATTCCACAGTTTGCAACAAGTGTTGGCAACACTGACCTTGTGACGCGAGTCATTGGACGTGTGTGTGTACTGTGTCACTGTAGCTGTTTTCGGAACAGATTTTTCGGTTGATTTGTAAGGGCACAACGTATCTATTATTAAACATCATTGGGTTCGATTGTCTGAAGGTCTGCATACTTTTCTACAGAGATCAAATAGACGTCCGATTCCTCCTTAGAGTAATAATACTAGAGCGCGCGTATCGCACAAAATGTACAGAACACATCGTAAGCAGATGAGCTATAGATACTTTTACTGATGAGTGTATGAAAGATAGGAATGTATCAATTAGATATCGGCAACGAGGTATCGATATGTTATGTAAATAAATAACTTCAATGGGTACTTTTTATGTTCAATATCTTATTACCTACTATTAAACGAGAAATGTTTGTATATTTATTTATATATTTGTTTGTAAACACGTTCTCGATAATAGCACTAACGATTTCGATGAAATTTGCATTATAGTAGTCTGTAGTTTACGGGGGCGACTAATCGATCTAGCTAGTTCTCATATCTAGGAAAATTCGTTTTCTCTATTTTCACTCGCGTAAGCTCAATCGCCCAGGTACTTATATTTACATTAGTTTTAGCTATGGCCATATTACCCATAATACCAGATTCTTACTAGTGGGGCTGTGAGTGTGATCTTTATATTGTTGGTTATTTGAAATATGGAAGTCACTTGATTTTTTTTAGTTTTACACAAGTATTCTTGTTATTTAGATATTAAATTTTTATAGTACCTAAGAACCCAAGCAACCCAAGAAAATAAAGACTCAATTAAATGAATCAACCATTTTAATACAATATTACTCTTGTTTTAATTTTATTTCAAAAATCATGAGTAATAGAAATGTCTGGAAATCGTCTGGACTTGTTAAAATTATGTAGATAATGTATTGAGGTTGATAAAATACAAATCGGGTTTAGTGTTTACTCTTTTATTACAAAATCAAATGATAATGATTATATAATATAAATAATAATGATTAAAATACAATACAAATACAATTAAATATCGACTACAGCGTTAGTCACGTCACATCACTTGAGTCTCGCGTGGGGACCGCTATGGGAGCACAGGGGAGCGCGGTGCGCGGGCGGTCTTGTGCTTGCCCGCCTCTCACCCCGCAATGCGTGATTTGTTTTCATAAAAATAAGTATAAAAATCGATTTACCGATGAAATGTGATACTGGATTTCAGTTTTGTGTATTTCCTACTATAGTTTTTACATGATGGAACTGCACATTTTACCATATTGATACGTAAATATTTAAAAATCTCTCTAGAACTGCACACCGCTAGCATTCAACCACGACTACAAGCGCCAAGCGGTCGCGGCGGGAACGTCGTGTTGTTCTCACCCGTGCCACTGTTCCCACTTCGTTGCGAGCGCTCTATACTACTGTATGTATACTCTAAGGATTCCTCCTTCCGTCGGAAGGCTTCCGACTTGCCAGTTTAAGCAGTGGTCTCGAACCTACCGATTTTTCGTTATTTCTACCGATATGGGCACTATCCTACCGAAATACCGATTTGCAACGATTTTTCCACGATTTCAGAGAATACTTGGAAATTCTCCCGATTTTTCTACCGATTTTACATAATTTTTAAGTTTTCGACCCTTTTTATGTATGTTTTACGTTATGGGAAATGGGGAATCCCACAACAGTATGCTGTTCTACATTTTTTCGCTCGCTGCAGACTCCGTATGGGTCCCGGAGACGAGTAATTAATGTAATTAATTAAATTAAAGTAATTAAAAGATTAATAAAAATAATATTTTAAAATGGGAATATTTCTATATATTCTTCATTATTGTGAAATTATTGTTTAATCGTGCCGACGCGACAGTTCTAACACTCACACCACATATCGCTGCCGCTGCAATAACGTTACGAGGGCGGCAGAAATTAACGTTTTCATCGATAACGGTGTTGCACTCGTGCAACATGCTCAACTTGAGTCCTACAATTCGATGTGTTTTGTAATTTTATTGATAATAAATGGCTTTTAATCCTTATATTTTTATTATTTAGGTGTTTATGTATACAAATTAGCCCATTAGTTTATTTTTTTGATAAATAAACGAATTTGACTGAATATTGTATATTTTTTGACATATACCGATTTTGGGTACAAATATACCGATATTAAATGAGCAAATCTACCGATTTCGCACTTTGACGTTCGAGAACACTGAGTTTAAGTTTACTCTCTAGCGTGACATTGAACGTACGCATCGCATCGTTGTAGTTCGAACGATGGCGGAAAATTACGACGTCTAATTAAAATTACAATTACTATGGCCATAGAAAAACGTACTTTGCTGATGGGATATAGGCAGTGAAGGGTATCACGATAGACAGATGAAAGATTTGGCTTGGGAAGACGTATGTAACGAAATATTACAGATAGAAGAAGCATGGGTTTTAATGGACGTTGAAAAGAGAAAGAAAATATGTAAGTCATTTTATTTTTGTTTTTTTTTCACACTTGTACCTCAAATTGTACAAGATATTGTAAAAATTTTCAGTTTACGTACGTTAAAAATAAGCAGATTTAATAGCAATAGAAAAATAATACGGCATCTTTTATAGGCGAGTAAATACTCGTAATTGCATTTCATGCCCATATTGTAAACGTGTCGCAACAAGTTTTATTGTAGGTATTTGACTACAATAAAGCAAATTACCTCATAAAAGACGGCCAGTATGTATATGCCACCGGAAAATAATAAGAACCGTAAGTTTATAAATTTCCTAGGAAATTTATGACATCTATGGCGAAGCACCTCGCCATGAAAAAACAACTGAAATCGAAAGAAGAATTTGATTCGCCAACTTCGATTTCGTGTGCAATCATGTCAAAGTTTTGGTCAAAACTTTCGTAGCGCTGTGGTAAATTTCACTTCGTCAACAAAGGAGAAGGAACACGTGACTTATTCAACCAATCAGAGCGCATATGGCGTTTGGTTATTGCTTACTTATTATTTTACGCATGAGTTCGGTAAGTTTATCAATTTCCGAAAATGTGGCCGTAAAATAATACAATTTATATCTCGTTTAGAATCCTACGAAAGTACGGTTCTTATTATGTTCCGGTGACATATCTATTCGTATTTCACATATATAACACGTCGGTTAATACTTACTACAATTAATCGGCATGCATATGCTGGCAGTGATTCTTTTTCGCTAGGTTTTTCTTCATTTAATTTAATGATAGTGCCCGCCAAGTTTTCCGTCGGCATGAACCTCGTGGTAAAAAGTACCTTGAACTCCTGCCATGTAATTCCTTCGTATGCTATTTGAGATAGCCAAGTCGATGCTTCACCTTTGAGCGTCTTGCTAGTATAAGTTGGCCGCCACATGGTGGATTTTCGGAAAAACACAAACTGGTTGTTGTACACCATGATTTCGCATCTGTACCTTGTTTATCCCGGTCGAGTGTAGGTAGACTGTCGCGGTAGACTGGTTTGGTACTTGCTTGCTTCGATAAACGCTCGCATGTTCTGGTTTTGTTGTTCGAACATAGCACGCCAAATATCTGCTTAGTTCTTCGCTGCATTTTGCACCAATAGAGATCCTACATTTGATGTAGCTGAATGGTAGGGTCCATATTCCTAACCTCTAAGTTGTGGGCGTCGATGGGTAATGTTGGAGCAACGAAGACAAGGTAGTTGAATCAACTTGGTTATACTCGTACTCGTAATGTCCAATCACTTATTCGGTAGGTACAGATTACTATAGACTACACAGTAGAAACGCGCGTCGGTTTCAATTTTCGACCGCACTGGCCGACTGCTGCTCGGGAACTGACGAACGCGCCTCTCAGCCGATGAATCATTGACTCCGGCGAGCGCCGACTGATGGCGCTGGCGTTTCGAGAATAAATCGATTGCGACATAATAATATATTACAGTAGAGCCTCGATAATCCGTACTAAAGCTAATCCGAACGCCGCTGTAATCCGAACTGCTGACTGTATATTTCTCTCTCTTACCATGACAGGTGAACTTATGATTAGTTGCGAACGAGACACCGCGCGCCACGTGTTTTTGAGGTTATAAAATGGCTCCTACACCGAAACGCAAACATAAAACTTTAACTATAGCTGAAAAGTGTGCCATACTGGATAGTTTGAAAGATGGAGTGTCTGGAACTTCTCTAGCCCTTAAGTATGGTGTTGGAAAATCGACAATTACTGATTTAAAGAAAAAAGAACAGAAAATACGGTCGTTTGTAGCTAAAACCGAGAAAGGTCCAGGTTTAAGAAAAACGCTAAAATTGCCAGAAAATCCACTTCTCGAAGAAGCAATTTTCACTTGGTTTTTAGAGCAAAGACGAAGGCATGTTCCTTTATCTCGGCTATCTATAAACTTAAGTCTCGGGAATCTTTGCGTGAAAAGTTCAAGGTAATAGGTATACTTACAGTAGCTTCCCAGTATATCTTCAATAATGTAGTTTTTATAAGGAAGAATATAAACGCGTATAAACAAAATTTTGATATTAATAATCGCCAAACAAAAAGAATGTATCAATTAATTACGCCTTCGTTCCGCCTAAGTAAAGTGCAACGATCTTTCATAGGGCTTGGTGTACATTTCTATAATAAAATCCCAAAAATAATACGTGACTTGCCAATAGAATCTTTCAAAAAACGTGTAAAAAACACAATTGTTAGGCAAGGGATATTATAGTGTAAACGAGTATTTAAATGACAAAGACGCATGGAAATGATTAGCTCTGCAGCCAGTTCCACTCAGAATAGTAAATTTTTGTATGATAATATCTTTTTTGTAATATTTTTTTTAAAAGATGTGCTGAGGAGTTTCTTTAGGCTTTTCTTCTCCTCCATGACAAAGCACCTTCCGAAAAGCCAAAAAATGACGTGCATAAGTGTATCAATGATACCTATATGAATAAAAAAAATATTTTGACTTTGACTATCAGGCGAAATCGTAATGGAAAAAGCCAGATTTTTTCATAAAAAACTAACAGGGTCTAATTTTAGTGCAAGTAGAGGGTGGCTAGATAATTTCAAAAAGCGTCATGGCATACGGCAGCTGAAAGTGTCAGGTGAGAAAGTCTCTAGTAATGCGGAGGCTGTTCAACCATTCCAAGAAAAGTTTTTGAAAGAAATAAGAGAAAAAGACCTTTGTCCTGAACAAATTTACAATGCAGACGAATCAGGATTATTTTGGAAGGTTTTGCCAGATAAAACTTTAGCCTCTTCTGCTGAAACTAGTGTCCCTGGATCCGAGGTATCTAAAGAGAGGATCACTTTTATGCCTTGTGCAAACTCAACAGGGAATCATAAATTAGTTACTAGTCGTGGGGAAGGCCCAAAAACCAAGATCTTTTGGATCCGTAAAATTACCGGTGCATTACCAAGGGCAAAGGCGTGCTTGGGTAACCAGAGATATTTTCGTGGAGTGGTTCAGAGGACATTTCGTTCCAGAAGTTAAACGTCATTTGAAGAAATTAGGTCTACCACAAAGAGCATTGTTACTCTTAGATAATGCACCCGGACATCCAGATGCTGAAGATTTGACTACAGAAGATGGCGATTTTTCCGTACTGTACATGCCACCAAACTGCACACCCTTGATACAGCCGATTGATCAAAACGTAATTCAAAATGTCAAGATTAATTACAAGAAGAAACTGCTGATTCAAGTTTTTGCGCAGCAAGAGGACGATAAAAGTTTAACATTACATGATGTTATTAAAAAAATCACAATTAAAGACGCAATTTTTTCACTAGCGCAATGTTGGGATCACGTGTCGTCGTCTCTCATCAAAAAATCTTGGAAGCCTCTATGGCATGAACAATTCAATGCACCAGAAGATGGATCTGAAGAAAATGATAACGATGGCTTCGACGTGGAAGACGACCTCCCACTCAGTCTTCTACGCAACCGTGGATATACAGAAGAAACGATTTCCACTTTCTTGACATTTAGCGAAGAGGAGAATTGCACAGAACCCATAACTGATGACGAGATCATAGCCCAACTTACGCAAGAGAATGATGAAACTGGGAACGAGTTTGACAATATTTCTACTTTGAACGTCAAGAAAATTTCTCATTCACAAGCTATATTAGCACTTAACACTTGTTTGGATTGGGCTGATGAAAACGACTTGTCCTTATCCGAAAAGATGATGCTGCGTAATTTGAGGGATAAAGCCTTTTTTTGGTCAATAAATAGAACCCGCCAAACTAAAATTGATGACTTTATGAATAAGTAACGTTTTCTGTTGTTTAAATATGTATGTTTAATAACCTCAATAAATAAATTTTGTCAAAATATACTTGCATTTTTTTAACATACTATAATCCGAACGCTTCCTGAGTCCGAACAGGGGTTTTTTGTAGTTTTTTGTAGTTCGAATTATCGAGGCTCTACTGTATATCTTTTAAAAAATATTTTACGTTTTTTAAGGTACTAACCGCATTATCTTTTTATGCAACTGGTTCGTATCAACGTCCCAAAGGTAATATCGAAGGACAATCTATGGCTCAGCAAACTGTTTCTACAGTGATATCCCAGGTTACAGCAGCCCTCAACTCCTTAGAGATGAGGAATAAATACATAAAATTCCCAACAAGTTCTCAGAATCGGCACAAAACAAAAGCAGAGTAATTATTTTATTATATAATTCTTAGTAATACTGTAATTTTTTAGAATATTGCCTTTGTTTATATTTGTCATTTAAAATTCTTTCAGGTTTTATCAGAAATTTGGAATACCTGGAGTTTTAGGTTGCATAGACAGTACCCATTTAGCAATAGTGCGTCCGGCAATAAATGAACAACATTATTTTTGCCGGAAATATTATGATTCTTTAAATGTACAATTAGTAAGTAATCATTTTAGCAGTCTTTAACACTGGATACTGAGTTGTATTTATTTTAAACATCTATCAAGATATTTATCAAATAGATTAGAAATGTATAAGTGTTGTGAGGATTTAGAAGAAATTGAAAATATTTGAAGGATGAGGTAAAATATCCTATACACTATACAGTCTGGCTTCAACCCATTAATAGCCCACTACTGGGCACGGATCTCTCCTCTTGAGGAGGCCTAGAGCATACTCCACCACGCTGCTCCAGTGCGGATCGGTGGAGGGGTTAGTGGCCAACCCGAGTGTCGGAAGTTTTCAAACCGCCCGAGGGCCACATGGCTTAACGACTGTTATCTTATTATAGCAACCGGGACCGACGGTTTTACGTGCCCTCCGAAGCACGGAAAACGCTCAAGAATTTTTTGCCACTAGCGGTCACCCATCCATCTACCGACCGCGCCCGCTGTTGCTGAACTTTGTCGATCACTTAGGATCGACGCAAGCCGCTGGAATAATTCATTTTAGTTTTGCAATGCTAACATGGAAATATTGGGTGTTGATTCAAGTCATGGAGGTGCTACCCATGATTCATTTATACGGACGTCTCATCCCTTAAGAGCTCATTTGGAAGATTTAAATAATACAGAAAATACTTGGTTTTTTGATAAGTGTTAGTTTTTGCACTAGAATAGAATAGACAAGGACATGTAAGGAGAGACTAGGACAGGAACTAATTAATAACACAGCAAACTCTCCTGTGGAGCCACTGAGCCAATGCAATGCCCCTATTTCCGTCAAGGAGAAAATTCTTGTAATATTTCTAATAATTAAATTAAATGTATAATTCTTGTAATATTAGTGATACACGACGAAATTTATTACTGTAAGATAAAAAAACAAAGTATTCAAGGTCACTTGAGGAGATTTGAATTTACTTTACAATGAAATATGTTATGCCCTTTTGTCAATTTGTTAGCGAGATGCTATCCTTCCTCTTCTTGATATTTATTTAGTTGTTCCAATATTTTCCAATTTATTTCTTGTTCATTACCATCAATAAACTGTTTTTTTGATTCTAGATGATTTCTTTTTAATTTGATCATGTGTCGCGAAAACAAGCAATGTCAGAATCATTGGATGGGTGTTTAAAAGTTGTTTTTAGAGTTTCGGGTTTTAAGTTACAACCAAGTAATTCTATAGCTGTTATATTACTCGTATTTCCATCACATGCTAAAGTCTAAACTGACAACATCGATACCACTTTCAAAATATTTAATCAAACAAACTTTAATTAAATTCGTTTTCTGTTCTCCTGTCAATGTATTACTTAAAAAAGCAACGTATATTGTGTAAAACGTATTGTGCAAAACGACGTATAGAAAATAGGACACATAATAAATGTGTTATGTGCAATGTCCACTTGTGCTTTACAAGTAAACGAAATTGTTTCGTAGAATACCATAACTATTTAATTTACTTTTCTGTTAATTTTTATCATGTTTTTTTTTATTACAAAGCAATAAATAAACTGTTTTCCCAAAGGTCGGCTGGCAGAGAATGCTTCTAGCATTAAGCCCACCTTTTGTACCATTTTGATTAAAGGTATAATAAAGTTATAAATAAATAAATAAATAAATAAATAATAAACCTAACTCTTCGTTTATTTACTTTTATGGTCCATAGGGCAAAATATCATATTTTCTATGAAATTATAGGAAACCTATACACTCTGCTACGTTTTTCTGGTCATATTCTCTTACTTTACACCCACAATAGCTAAAATATTGTGTTGTATTGGCATATTTAGTCTTGGACATCTTATGGTCCTGAAAGGGTTAAGCAACACCACTTGGGAAGGTTTTTCGACACATATATCCCGCCGCTTAAATGACTTTAACGCTGAGTATATGAAGGATATCATTCAAATCTATACAAAAGCTCTTGAACAGAAATCGTCACACTGACACCCTTCATGTTTGGACTGGAGTAAACCATACGCAATTTAACGAGGTTCCATCTCTTCATGAAATATCTAAAACACCCAACACCGACCTAGCAGCGTATTTAAGTAAAATACGGACAGGCGAGCCCGGTGTGTGACTGGCAACAGTTTTCTGTATGTCAAGACAGAATCTTGAGAGAAAAATACGACAGGAGAATGCTTGGATCGAGATTTTGTAGCTGTTCATTTGGGGTTTGATCATATAACACAGGAAGAGGTTGTGAGAAGAAACAGACGCATACCAAACCACATTTTTGCTACGAATCCAAAGGCTAATGCGATAGGTATATGTGATGGCACATATTTATTTATTTTATTTATTTATTTATTTATTTATTATTATTATTATTAGCACGGTGAAAAACCAATTATATTTATATTTGGGTAATTCTCACGAAATTCCGACATTCTTGTCCTTGAAAATTATATAAAAATCCAAGAAAGAAATGGATGTTACTAATATTTCTATACAATCTACATAACCATACCTAAAGGTTTCACATAAGATTTTAGAGCTGTATAAATAAATAAATAAAAATGCATAACCATAATGTTCCTAACATCATTCCCTCACTGTGTCCCAAGTACCAATTTTATTTACTTTTATTTACCAAAAAAGCACAAAAATCATTCGAATCATATTCAAATAGGTAGGATTGTTTAAAAATAGTATTAATTTATGGGGAAAACCGAAATTAGCGTTTTTAAGTAAAAAATCGCGTTAAAAATTTGAATATTTATATGTGTCCCGCAAAATATCGCATATTAAATAAAATACGAACGCTACCATTAGTTTTTGAAATTTGGCACTAATGTCAATTTATCAAAACGGCGAATTTTCTGTGTTTGTGTTCGGGTGTGCGCTGCAAAAAGATTTTATTAATTTTATGATTTAATTACATTTTTCATCGTCATTTCATCACATTCTAAAAAAACAAAAGGTAAGTACTTTAACGGCCGGTCTCAATATTATACTGTCAGTCGAACTCTGGTACATAGCAGAGATAAAAAGTAAAGATTTATCTGCCATTAACTGCCGTCTCTAAAATCAAAAGTAAGCAAACAGAAGTCAACTCATCGGTAGATAACATTTCAATGACATTTCTATTTCCGGTTTTTACGTCCCTCTGAAAATTTCGTTTTTGCCTGACAATATCATTTTTTATACTTTTATACTTTTTTATACTTTTTATTATAAAAAGGAACTCCGTGTTTTTGATTATAAATTTATTTCATTTTAATATTAAAATGATAATTTATTCCAAATGTGCTGTAAATTTTGCAGATGAAGTTAATAAAATAATAATAACTGTAACCTCGAACAATGCTTCACTAGTAACAAAACGCAGCATTTGAAGTTTAGTACTGATAGGTATCCCGACTGATGACGTTGACATGTTATTGTCATTTGACATTCGTTTGTGTCGCTTGGTTACCCAAAATACAAACAACGTATGTGTTCTCATAATTTTAGTAATATTAATTAGTTTTATGAATAAATGAAAGACATTGCTCAACAATTACGTGAGTATAGACTTTATTTTTTATTAAAATAAAATATACGAGTATCGTATTATTATGTTTCGTAAACACAAATTGTTGCCAAATGTACTAAAAGCAAATTTCTTTTCAGATGAAGTCCAGACCCCTCAAAAGATGATGTTCCTTTCTTTTTAAGGCCAATTTAGCTATTGATGTAGCAGGGACACACTATTATTTCTGAAAAGGCAAAATGTTTTTGTTACAATGGTGGAGAAACTCCAAAGAAAATTCTTAAGATGGCTAATTGTATCCAAGTTTATTTGTACTTGGAATGACAGGTTACGATTCCATCGAAGTTCGACGATACATGGCTCTACTGAACTATTTTTTAAGCTAATTAGAGGTAGTATCTCTAACCCCTCAGTGCTGGAACAAGTTTTATTGTATGTACCGGACAACTATACTCACGCACGTCGACGAAGGTTGTTAGCAGTACCAAGATGTAATTTGCAGTTGGTGAGAGAATCACCCTTGGTTCGTGCAGTAACTTTGCTCAATGGGATCCTGGCTTGGAACCCAGATCTGGACATATTTTACTCGACATCTGCTGTATTTCGCAGAACGGCCATAGATTATTTACAACGTGTAAATTGTAAACGCTGTTAAGTTGAAATGAACCTGTTATCTTTACATTTATCGGGAAATAAATAAATAAATAATAATTTCAAAATATATTTTACTTAAAAAAAGCTTTGTGTTCTTGTTTTATTAAAATACCTACTTACCTAGAACTTTAAAGAAAGAAATTTTCCACAATTCTCATTCAATGCCGTTGTGTTTAATCTGAATCTAGGTACCTACTTAAAAACAAATTTGGATTCAGACAATAGAGTCATTATATTTTTACGAGGATAATTTCGGCGATCTTGGTATTAAAAAAGGATTCACACCATTCAATATCACTCATCACTGATTAATAAATCCATGATTCTTTGATATTTTTTTTACACTACGAGAAATCTACAAATTATCCGTCGAAATCGAGTGATATGAAAAATTCTGACAGTTGGTAACTTCTAATACCGACAGGTATCTGTCAAAGCGTTATTGAGACACAAGTTTTCATTTTTGTATAGACCAACATACTCTCCGGTATGAGTAGGCCCTCCGAACGGTAGATCCATTTCATCGGTAGATATCTTCTATCCACCGAAGGTTATTGAGACGCAAAAATTGACAGATATGACAGATAACATACTAATGTTTGCCCTATCTACAGTTTGTTGTACTGACAGTATATTATTGAGACCGGCCGTAACTGATTATAAGTTGCACAGATAAGATGGCTTTTGGGAGTAATTTCCTAGAGCAGAAAAATCGTTTTAAAAATAAGGTTATGTCACGAGTTCTTTACAGTTATTCTTTATTTCGTCATTCCCTCACCATCATTCCCTCATAAAAATTTATGGTGATGATATATGATGATATTTATGATGATATATGAGGGAATGATTTTTGGGTGGTTACTAGCTTTTTTATTGTTTTCTTTTATTAACTCTTGAATTATTTGCTGCAATATTGTTGTAGGTTAAAAAATGTCAAGAAAAAAGAAGATAAGCAAGGAAGAAGCTAAATTAAAAAAGCAAGAATATGACCGAAAGCGCAGGGAAAAAATGAAAGCTGATCCTGTAACACTTGAAATACTTCGCGAAAAAGAAAGAATTAAATACCTAAAAAAAGAAAAAGGTCAAGTAAAACCTATATCCGCAATGAGTTCCCGAGACAAAAGGAAAAACTGGAAGAAAAATAGCCAAACATATAGAGACAAAACAGTGAAAGTAAGAAAGAATTTAGCAACACTGTTAGATGAGACACCACTTCCTAGCCCAGGACCTATGAAAAATAATGATGAATTAAGAAATCTGGCAGTTAATCGGAGAAAGGAGAATTATTTTGAACCAGGCCATGGCAAAGGTGCTCCTGATGGCGTAGGTGGCACATTAAAAAGAACAGCTGATAAAGCGGTGGCTGAAGGCATGGATATCGTAAATTTGAAATCTCTCAAAGAAATTTTGTTGGCAAGATGTTCTTCAATAAAGCTATTTGAAGTTACCACTGCTAATATCGCGAAGATAGAAGACATAGTCAAAAAGTCAACCATCATTGCTGCATTTCGTGGAACCCAGAAAATTCATCAATTTGTCTTCAGTAATGATGTCTTGGAATTTAGAAGTCTTTCATGTTGTGAATGCGCAGAAAAGTGTTAACATTTTCACATGGGATATAACAAATCTTCAAAACGTTGCATTGAAAAACCAAAGTCCTTTGAATTGAAAACACGAAACAAATCTTATGATAATGGACATTCGTCAAATGATGTTATTTGTATGGACAGTAATATTACTCATAATATTGGTGATTATATACTTATCAAATGGGACGAAAATGTTTACCCAGGGGAAATAATATCAGTTTCTGAGGAAGGCACTTTAGTAAAGTGTATGAAAAGAGGAACTAAATCTTGAAAATGGCCTAAAATCAGAGATGAACAGTTGTATGCCTGGCATGACATTCTGAGGAAGATTGAGCCTCCAAAATTAATCAGTAAAGGTTGTTATTTTATAAAAGACTTAAACTAGTTTAAAATATCTGATTAAGACTTTAATTGTAACTTTGAGACTGAATCGTTTTAGATTACACATTTTAAAAATAGGTAATTTCACTCTTTAATAGTACCTACTAAATAAGAAGTATTTTTTGTTTGGAAAAAAAGCCACTTAAGTTACAGATTTTTGTTGATTTTGATACTAAACATTTATTTTATCTATGAGACTAAAGTTTAAAATAATTAGTTTTTCTGTTGTTAAAAAAACTAAGTGCCGTAATAAATAAAGTTTAGCTAGTTTCTTTCTTTCTTTTTCATTACATTTTCATTCACCCTTATCATTGTCATCATTTTAATTCAAATTTCAAATTCAAATTTTATGGTTTCTTTTCTATTACTTTTCTTATGGTAGCTTTCCTTCGCTTTTCACAACCACACCCAACTACTTTTACGGCTTGCTCTCGCTGCGCACGTGGCGGGTGGGGGTTCACAAACCAGCGGAGCCCACTTTATGGGAATTAACATGGACCTTACTTCCCAGGGTTTCAGGTTCGGATTTACCAAAACATGCAAGAAATCACACAATGCGGACGCAGACCAGCCCCGCCGTATCCTGGACCCTGGTTTCCAGCTGTGGCCTCCAATACCGTCGGCAGTGCAACCGCGGAGTACCGCTGCGACCGGTGAAACCAGACGGGCATATCGACCCTCACAGCCCATAATATTATTTTGTGAAGAATACAGGATCGGTGATTAAAATACTTCTTTTATTTTCTACCACCGAACATCGTATCAAACGATGGTCCGATGGGTAGTTGAGACGATTAACGGTCGCTTCAAAAGAGACTTGCAAGATATTTCGAAATACTTATTTTAATAAATCGGCGCCATTTGCAATGACCGATTTTAGAATTGCCGTATTAATAACCTTATAATAATAATGCCAGTGAATTACCATAGGTATATATAAGCTCGTATAAATATTATGTATATATATAGTAGACATGTATAATGTACTTTACTCTCAAATGTCTCAATATTCCGCACAATATCGTTTGTAAAACCGCTCTAAATGTCACGGATTTATAAATGATTTATAGTCAATAAAATTAGTTACGATTCTTTTTAGTGCTTGGCGATTGCTTAACTGAAAACAATTATTGTATTATAGAACCAGCTCCAAGAATCTGTAACAACGCTATAATTACATTAAAAAATCAATGCTTGCATTTAGCTTCCAAAAATGTACCTGAATTTCGGCAAATAAAGTTAACCATATAAAAAATAAGTTAGCTGACGTACAAAACATACGTGCAAAAACTGTTGAGAAAGTAGAGGTTTCCAGTACTTTTTCGGACTTATTTCTTACTGGCTGATTTCCATCACAAAACAATGAGGATTTTAGTGTTTTGTCTAAAATATGCCTGAGAAATCATGAAAAATCATTTTTTATGGATGGGACGTTTAAATCATGTCCAAGTCTTTTTCAGAAACTTTATACAATTTACGGGGATATCGGCAGCGACATGAATAACACAAATGTGATCCCTTTTGTAAGCAAACAATAAATCAGTGAAATAATAATTAGTATTTATATGTATTTTTCTCTACTCGCCACACTGTTAAGCTGGCAACATTGCTTTTGAGTGAACTGCGCAGTAAGGGGAGTTTCGAAAACAAAAATATAACCTGTGAAGAGTGTGAAGATATCTTGTAATTAATATTCAACAATGGATGATTATCGAAGCCAACAGTTCAGTGAAAACTTAAAAATGTTGTGTCAATGGCATCCTGAGATAACTCAAAGTAATACAGAAATAATTTCTAAAGGCAGAGCCGCAGTAACAACCAGCTATCAAGGCTTGGTTTAAGGAACTATTTAGATCAATTTTTGACCGAAAAACTCGCATTAGATATAAAAGACGATCTTAGTCGGATTTTTAACGCCGACGAAACAGGTGTTATGAACTGCCACAAAACTGGAATCATACTGAGTCCTAAGAATTATAGGAATACGTACGAAATTGCAATTGGGAAAGAAAAAGAATATGTAACAGTTCTTTATAATTTTGCTGCTGATGGGAAGGATGTTCCTCCCTTTGTAATATATGCATAGCGAGATATGCAAAGCGAATGCCGCCGGCAGTGGTTCAAAATTTTCCCGATTCCTGGTTTATTGGTCGATCGGATAGTGGATGGATGGTATCAAATACCTTTTTTTCATATATTAAACTATTTTACGATTGGCTAGTACAAAATGAGATTCAATTACCCATACTACTGTTTCTGGATGGTCGCAAATCTCATATAAATCAAGAAATGTTTGCTTTTTGTCAACAAAAAGCTATGACAGTAGGTGATTACATTTTTCAACATGACAACGCTAGGGTACATCCGGCAAGAGTAGTTTTTGGTTTTCTTGTTGGTGTTCTTGTCTTGGTTTAAGGCGTATAATATAAAAGTCGTATACCTATATAAAAATAATATAAAAGGCGTCGTAAATATAAAAGGCGTATAATATAAAAAATCGCCGGATCTAAACATAATCGAACATGTCTGGGGACGACTTGCAAAAAGTTTATGAAAATTCAAAATAGTTTTCTAATGTTGAAAAATGTCATCACAAATGCCTGGCTTCAAATACGTCAAAATTATATTAAAGATCTGTATAATCACACTCCAGAAAGAATATTTGAAACAATTAGATTAAGTGGTTAGTAAGTAAATGTACAATTAGTAAGTAAATGTACCCGTTTTTAATAAAGTTTAGTATTGATAGTTTTTTTTTCAATGCACCTATCTTTTTGTCGCATCCATAATCTAAATAATTTTAGAAAACAAAGTTTATTCAAATATTAAGACATCATGTGTCTATTATATAATCATTCAATTTATTTTAGTAATAGTTGCGATATATTTTAGTCTGAAATAAAGAAATATTAGTAAGTAATATTCCTGCCCCTTGTATATTAAATTTTGCACTGTTATAATAGGTAATATAACTGTTGTTGCTGTCGCTGTGTGCTGTGCTGACATGACGGAGTTTAGTAACGAAGAATACGCCGACATGGTTTTTGTCTAAGTACGGCAGAGTTCATGGGAACTCACGTGCAGCACAGAGCATTGTATCCCAACAGACGTGTGCCACATCACACCACATTTTTAAACACTTTCCGGAGACTGCGGGAAACCGGTACCCTACATTTTAGGGAACCACGTCTGAATGCTAGACAAAATCGTGTTGTTCTAGATGAAAGCAGACGAGAGTTCGATACGGATCCCACTACCAGCGTTAGAAAAGTGGCCCGTAACTTGGGAGTTTCGACATGGAAAGTTTAGACAGTGGTGAAAGCAGACGGGAGGCATCCTTTTCACTACACTCCCGTGCAAGGTAAATTTAATTTATGACATTAACTCTAAACTGAATTCTGGCGAGAGCTCCGTGAGTGGCTGGTGAGAGACCCGTGCCCAGTAGTGGGCCATTAATGGGTTGCAGCCAGCCATACCAACCAATACATTGAAACCGTCAAACATAAATATACCAGAAGCAGAGAAACGTATGCGAGGCAGACTAATCTCAAAGAGATACAATGCTTGATGGGTTTGGTACTATTAGCTGCAGTAAAAATCTAATTATCTGAATGTAGAAGAGTTGTTTCGGACGGATGGTGGTTCGTTTTAAATATTTCGGCTTGCTATGTCTGGCCAGAGATTTCAATTTCTGCTGCAAGTTTTGAGATTCGATGATGGTAGTACGAGGCAACAAAGGAAGTCATTAGTCATATTAGAGAAATATTTGAGAAATTTGTCAAAAACTGTAAAGATAATTACACCTTATCTGCATTTGTGACTGTTGATGATAAAATGGAATCGTTTTGTGGAAGGTGTTCATTTAGGCAGTACATCCCAAATAAACCGAATCCTTATGCTATCAAAATTCAAGCTCTTCATGACGTTAAAATGTTTTATACGGAAAACGAGACATCGTTACCCGAGTCTCAGTATACGTACATCTACTGTGACAATTCATCGGGGTCATTGCCAAGCCCTCGTTCTGTCCGTAGTTTATACACGCCTGTACCGCAAAGCTCGCCTTACAATATTCCATCTCCATCACCAACTTACGTACCATCTTTGCAACGAAGTGTGCCGCGAAATTCATCAAATACATATTATAAAAGTCCATTTCCATCTGAACCAACTATTTATTCATTCTCCCAGCAGCAAAATGTTAAAACTAAATCTAAGCTAAAACCCAACAAAATGCCGTGTAAGACTACCGAGAATAGTGTTGAAGATAATGAGGCTGCATAATTTTTAATTCTCCAGTCTGAAGGTTCCCAAGCAGATTTGGATAATATTCATAATTATTTAAAATTTAAATAAGTAAATACTTATGTGTAATGTATGTACATGAATTTGATTTTAAATAAATACATAACTTAATCCCAGGCGGATTAGGATAATATTCATAGTTATTTAAAATTTAAATAAGTAAATTGTTACGTATAATGTATGTACAAGAATTTGATTTAAAATAAATACATACCTTAATATTATGGGCAACTTTTCTTCAGTATCGAAACAAAATCTTATGCATGTATTTTGCTTTTGTACTCTCATATGAAGCTCATCAAAGGATTTAATTGACATCTTGTAATCGTCGGTTATTTTTTGTTAAAATTTTAGATTATTGATATCCCACTCAGCCGTAATTTCACATAAAGCAGCATGAATATTTTTGCTTGTATGTGGCTTGTATGTGATAGTCTAGCAGAACTGATTTAATTACTAATTCATCTGTGATATAGTGCCCTGTTATGGCCAAGTACGTCTCGTTGGCACGTGACGTCTAAAAATCTGTGAGACAAACATGATGTATTCCAGAGGCAGATAATTCCGTTTCCACATTGTTTTTCATTTTATCATATAGTGCTGGAATCATTATAATACATTTGAAACCATTTTCCTGGATGGTAATTTGTAGCCAAGAATCCAGCTAGCAAACTTCTTAAAATCCTCTTTCTCAACTAAGGAGAAATGTTGGTAACGCTTAAAGGAGGCAAAATAAATCATCGTCTATCTTTTGTTTATTTTCTTTTGATTTTTTTTTAACATTTACCGTATCTCTCAATAGTTTGCTGGTGAGGAATAAAATACGAAGGTACCGTACCACTCATTTTGAAGTTTATTTTATTTATGCGGGTGGTATCACGAATAAATTTCAGCCTGTTCAGAATATGAACGCGGATTTAGACCACGTTAATACGGATCTGACTGCTAAATGCAACATTGATAGGTTGAGGTCTATATTGGAAAAACATAAAAATAATTTTGCTAACGGTAATTCTAGATCGACTGTGAGTACGGGAGCGATGCAAATTAAACTCAAAAATCCTGATAAAATAGTTCAACGTCTTCCATATCGGTTGGTTCCTTCTGAGCGAGCGGAAATGCGAGAAATAATAACAGATTTAGAGAGCATGGTGCGCGAGAGCTCTTCGCCCTTTTCGAGTCCTGCCTTGCTCGTTATGAAAAAGGACGGGACCGACCGCCTTTGTCTAGTTTATAGGGAGCTTAACTCCAATACCGTTCGCGACAGTTATCCTCTGCCACTTATTGCGGAACAGATTGATACTCTTGGACAGTCATCTTACTTTTCAAGTTTATACATGGCCTCTGGTTTCCACCAGATCTTGATGGCATCTCAGAGTGACGTTGCTAAGACTGCGTTTGTTACCCCGGATGGCGTATGGGAATATTTAAAAATCGCGGTTTCCTAACGGACCAACTACGTCCGCACCTATGTAATTAAGCTTGATATTCAATACTTAATGACCTTATTGATTTATTAATTTTTTTTCTATTTTCAGAAGAGTAAAACTTTATCGAAGAGTCGGATGATGATGAAAACTGTCAATAGTAGTGAAGTGTCGGATAATGATGAAGAAAATTAATGTAAAAACTAATGTAGATTACATTAAAAGTAATAAAATATATTGTATTTACAATTTAAAAAATTAAGGGGCTGATGACGTGCAGGGTTGACGCCTGGCAGGTCATGGCTATTGCCCTTAGCATGCTATAAATTATAAGTGTACAAATTTCTAACCTTACAGGAAGACCGGTACTCGGAGGGTTCAGTAGCTCTCCAGTTATGTAAAGCTACATTATTACAGACGTATTACAGAGTAGGTACTTAAAAAGATTAAAAACTACGTTTAACTAAACATGTCCTGACCAGTAATATTCGTCGATAACAATGGCAGAAGGATTGCATTATACGGCAACTATCAATACCATTTTGTAAGAAAATACCAGAGTGATGCTTCAATATTATACCTATTGACTATTATATAAAACATCGAGAATATTGAAAATGCACTACAATCCGCACAACACTTGTGTACTTAAAGTGATGTATTAAATGATTTTGAGTGCCAAAACGCCTTCCAACCACTCTTTTCTATGTATGATGAGATCACGAGAGACTATTTTTCTATAGCACATCTTATTCCTACTAGATTCAAACATGTGTTTGGCATGATGGACGAGGATGATGCGATTAAATATGATAACGCCATCCAAACTCTAAAACATAGTAATAAAAATTTATTGGACCTTGTGACAGATAATATTATGCTTTCAAAATCTGCTATATCTAACTTCAATAAATCTATATCTGAAATAAATAAACAAGAAAAATAATTAAATGGTTAAATAAATTAATTAAATTAATGGTCATAGCACACACATTCAAAATATTGACCTCATCAAAGAAGTTCGATCAAATGGAGTGATAATTCTTTGCTTCCCTCCACATAACAGCCACTGACTTCAGGTTGCTGATGTTGCATGTATGAGGCTACTTAGCACGTACTCGTATTATGATCATCAAGTTACAGTATGTCTACGCAGTAATCCGTGAATGATTGTCACTTTACGCCAAGTAGCTGAGATTTTTGGGAAGGCTTTTATACAAGCATCATCCATGTCTACAGCAGTAAACGGTTTCAAGAAATGAATTATGGCCATTTGATCCCACTATTTTTAATTAAGCTGATTTTGCACTGTCTTTAACTACAGAAATTCCACAACGTGAGAAATCTTCAGTCACTGAAAAAGAATCAACCAACGTTTTAAGTGAAACTAAGGGTCCAGTGATGTCACCAACAATGACAGCTTCTGTAGTTTTACCATTAACATCACCTGGAAATAAGATGGATCCACAAATTGAATATACTCATGCTAATACATCTACTTCAATAATTAATACAGCGGCCATATCGAGGCCAGAACTTGAACCTGGATGTTCCACTTCATTTAATGTTTAAGAAATTGATGGAAGATCTTATATTCCACGTGAATTAATTTTTTCTGTTGCTAGCCCCCAAGAAATTATGGCATTTCCATAGACACGAAAAACAGAGCAACAAAAAAGAAGGAAAACCGCAATAATATACGTAGAAGGGTAGTCTGGAATAACACGTTAAAATTTGCTGTTCTAGTGTTTTAAGTTATAAATCTGTAGGGACATATATGTATGTGTAATAAGTATGAGTGCCTGTATCAGCAGTTTGTATGCAAGCGTGACGTATGTAAGGAGCCAGTTAGTTACTGCGCGCTAACTGGCACGAGCAGATGTGTTTCTCGGGGCCATAGGGATTTGGAAAATAAATCCTACATTAACGTGTGGTTGGACTATTATTAATCGGCGGCAGTAACTCCGGGTTTAGGCAGGGCACCTAGGCAATCCACACACACAGAATACGCAAACACCATTCCACATTGGTGACCCCGGACGAAGTTTGGACTTAGTGCAATAGCGAGTGTGGTGTTTAAATTAAAAATGTTAAGGTGCAATATGAATCCGGACGTGTCTATGTACAAGCCCGCACCCGCGCCTGCATCGGTCGAGCTTAATAGTGATTTATCACAAATTACTGTGTCTTCAAGAATTCCGGAATTTTGGACGGATACACCGCGGCTATGGTTTATCCATTTCGAGGCGGCGATAGCGAACCAGAAGCTCAGCGACGAGGTCAAGTACAACTTAGCGATCACCAAGTTATCGAAAGACAGCATACAGCAGGTAACCGATTTACTTCTGCAACCGCTAGTGAAGGAGAAATATACCGTTTTGAAAGAAAGATTTCTTACCGACCTTACGAAGAATCGGAGTTAAGTCAAGTGCACAAATTATTAAGTGAAGTCGACCTGGGAGACCAAAAGCCCTCACAGCTTCTGCGGCGCATGAAAGATTTAGCTCGTGAGAAATTTCCGGAGGATACATTACGCATACTGTGGACGTGGTGTAGTAAATGTGACGTCAATATTAGCAAACAGTCGGTAGTACAACCGTGTGATAAAAATTTGGAGTTCCATAAGGTTACTAGAAGTGGCCGTAAGGTCAGGCCACCTTTAAGATTTAATTGTTAAATAATATATTGTTAACAGCGCCCCCGCCAGAAACCGGAACAAACGAGTAGTGGTTGGACCACTGCTATAAAAAGGGCTGACGGCCGGCGCCAGCTCTCACGGACCGGCCGCATCTGTCGTAAGCGTGGGTAGTCCATCCACCCTGCAGGGCCCAGCCGCTTACCAGCCGCCGAGGAAGAGCCCACAGTGGAGGCTTATGAATTATTCTACCGCGTTATGGAGGCCTTCCTCATACGCGAAGGATCACCAGAAAGGGTCGCGGAACTACGGACCGCAATAGACATCCTGATTGCACGGCAACAAACCCCAGCACAGCCGGTCACGACGAGCCAGGCATCACCGGGGCAGTTATCCCCCCGCGCACGGATAGCCTGTGAGTGGGCGGAATACGCTCAAAGGGTGAACCAAGGCGGTACGGACCCAGAAGGCGCGACCCTGGACGCGCACTTGGCACGACAAAGCCTCAGGGTCGCGAAGAGGCTGTCGATAGGCCTCCCACCAGAATAAATAAATAGATAAACAAACAACTCTGCACCAAGTCTATCCGCTTTTTCGGAAAATAATGCTGCCTGTAGCTCCAGAGGCTACTACAGTGCACCAAGTCCCTCAGTTTTATCCGAAACCAGTCCTTTGGATAGCACCAGTGTAAGGACACCAAGTCCATCTGATTTTTCGGAATTAAGCCAAGCTTCGACACAATCATTGAACGATTTGTTGAGTTCAATCCAAAATTTAAAAAATACCTGTTTCGTTATTAAAGTAAAGTAAATAGAAGTAAAAATGAAAATGAATAAAACTGTTGATTAAAACTTACCTGTATGTTTTCTTGTAAAACCTCATTAAGAGCTTCGCACACTTCTGGTACGATTATAGATATAACTTGGTGTGACAGCTTAAACACATTTCCAAGACTTTTATAGCTGCTTCCAGTCACAGCAAAGTATATTCATGGTGGCCATGGCTAGTTTCATCGTGGTGGTAACGTTGTACGGTCACATGCAGAGAAAAGTAACCCATCTGTTTATTTAAACTGTTTAAAGAGATGGGTTACTTTTCTCTGCAGGTGACTGTACGTGCTGAGGCGATATTGCCACAACCGCGGCAGGAGGTGACTACAGCGGCAGATGGCTGCATGCCAGCGTGCACCGGCCGTGGCGGCTCCGCCACTCGCGCACTGCAGCCAGGCCGGCTGGCCGCGCCCGCGCCGGGTTCGGTTCCAGTTTCCGCACACCCTGTCACCAGATATGCGTAACAGTTATAATTTTTGACCAACGATTTAATAAATGTGAGAGCTGACTCGGCGATATGCTCACCGCCTCGCGCCGACAGCCCCCCGCATATTCAGTAACAGGGCATACACACGCGTTAGGTCCACATACATATTTATTTAAGTACATTTTATATATTATTTCCTGAGTCCTAACGTTGACTTATGTTTATTATATCTTTCTTATTAAATATATTAAGTGTATGTAATCAGTGTTTGTGTGTGATTGAGTCCAATATAAATATATACTATATCAATTACGTCTTTGTTCATTAACTATCATCATTCCCCTGTGAGCCACAACCAAGACTCAATAATTAATAATTATAATACAATCAAAGTTTTTTTAATGATGAATTTTAGATATTGAACGTCATAATATTCTGTGACACAAAGAAATAGTAATGTATTTACAAAGTATTAGGTATAGTGTGTTATTATAATATAATATTTATTCAAAAAAAGTGTGCCCCCCCGCACAGACGTTTGCTCCACATGTCTTGAACTACAAGAACGCCTGAAAGTGATCAATAACGAGAACGAGAGAACAAAAAATTCGGGAAGCCTTTTTCAGATTTTTAAGAGATGACAGAAGTCCAAACCATTTCTTTTTCGCATAATAACAAATAGTACATATTTACAAATAGTTTCTGTTCAAATTCTTATCGACCGACCACTACGTGGTATCGGAAGATTCGTAATAACTTTGCGCACCCATTACAGTAGATTTCGTTAAAAATACTTCATAAATTTTGGAAATTTTTGCCAAAAACCTCCTAAAAATTCGTATTTTCTAAATTAATTTTCCAATTTTCTTCAAATCTGTGTAGTACTTACCAAGACCAATCGTTTAACACCTCTCCCGCCCCGATCCGACCACTAAAACACGAAAAAATACCGCTGCCTAAGATCACGGACCAGGCCGCTTATTATTCAAGGCAACTAACTATATTTGTACAATTTTACTGTGGTAGTTGGTATTTCACACGACGCACTTATCCCCGAAAACGTACGCGCATATTTGTGGACTGAAGACCAATCTAATAAGGGCTCAAACGAAATATACACGGATGTATACCACTGTCTTAGCAATTTAAATTTGGAAAACAAAGAAGTTGTCCGTATGGTCGCTGATGGATGCGGCGACCAAAAAAAATTCTATGATCGTGACAATGGCAATTAAATGGTTAAAACATTCAGACCAATCAATATCAGAGGTACAATCAATTTTTCCTGTGACGGGCCACTCGTTTATACCACCAGACCGCGTCTTTGCATTGACTGAAAAAAAATACGGGAAAAAGAATGCATTGTTCAACCACAGGAATATTGTGAAATAATATCAAAACATGCAACAGTACAACGTCTTGTTAAAAATATACTGGTACTTGATTGGAAATCAGCAACGAAAGAAAACCTAAAGGGCACTCAGACTTGGCACTTTCAACTGAGCAAATGTAAACGAATCATTCTGAGGCTGCGGGCACGAGATCTGCGACGAGCGGCGCGATGGCGGTTGCGGCGCGGCGCGGCGCGGCGCGATTAGCAGCGGTGTCTTGCGGGGCACGAAAAAACGGTCGGTCAATCGCGCTAAAGTAGTGTTGTGAAGAATGATAATATTATAATCTGTTTATTTATACTTTTATTGTTGAAGCGATGGCGTAAAGTGACTTTCGGAAAAAAGTGACGCTTGGTTTTCATACAGATGAAGGTACATGTTTCATCTATTCGGTTGTGAAAAATATGAGTTTACGTTGAAGAGAATTATTAGAGCCTAGTATCCTGATGAGAGCTGAATTATTTCCAAGAAATGGTGTTCATCCAATAAAAAAAAGAAGTAATTTAGGAGAATTTTCTACTCTTTATAACTAAGTTTTCATTCGAAAAATATTAAAACTATACGAGAATGAGTACATTTTGATTATATTTTGGAGAATATTTATATGGTGCAAGTTTTCACTGTCCCATGTAGCAGCTTTTGATGAAATACACGAAATAAGTTCTTCATTATAAATTTCCATTATTTTAAAATTATAATTCAATACAATTCTAGTACTATCAATCTAGTTTGTTCCCATCTCTTCCGCGCCGCCGCGCATCGCCCCGCACCGCCCGTGCATCGCGCATCGCGCCGCTCGAAATCGCGGGTCTCGTGCCCGATCCCATAGTACGCCATACTGTTGATTCCATCGCTTCAAATCGCGCCGCCCCGCAACCGCCATCGCGCCGCCCGCCGCAAATCCCGTGCCCGCAGCCTGAAACGTAAGGCTCGCGGAACCACCGTACGGGGTGAGATATCGTATAGAAATGACACCAGCATTGACAAAAGTGTCATCAAAAAACACAAACACATGTCACGAAATAAATCTCGTGACATCTAGAGTTCAAGTAAAGAAAGAGAAACTCAAAGATGTGGATTCTTTATTAAAGAAACATTATTGAAAGCTGGAAAGATTTAGTCTCTAGAGAACTACAAAAAAGTTTTATCAGAAAATGATGGGGTCAATAGTGGTGCAGTGCAGGTAACCCAAGGCGACATTCTAAATAATACCGAGGAACACTTGATAGATGTTAGACTTTGTATGAGTTGTTTAGACCCTATTAATTTTTAATACGTAAAAAAATACTTTGATTAATTTTTAATTTACTTTGATTAAAAAAACTATTTATGTGTACGATGTTATTGTTATGATTACCTCTATAGCCTACTGCTGACCGAGTTGGGCCCTGACTTTACAACACAAGTTAGTATTTTTCAAACAACTACAAGTCCACGTGATTTTATCAAACTATCATAAATATATTTCATTTCATTTTTTTTTTCATTTTCATGGATGGACTTAGCAATTGCTAATTGTAGTTTTCAACATTTTCAGGTTTTTATATATATTATTATTTAATTGTACAAAAGACCAACAGTTATCCGAATAACACTGAGTTTGTACAATATTACTTGAGAGAAATGTGAAACTCAAAGCGTCTATTTTCCAAATTTTAAATACAGTGGACATATAGCAGTTTTATACATTTTTGAGGTAACAGGATGAAAAGACGGTTTCAATATCATTCGATTGTCAGAAAAATCAGGTGTTGACCAAGCTACTTATTATTTTAGGCAACTTTACATTAACAATTTTTCCATTGTACATGCAAATGGCACAAACGGTAAATCTGCAAATGAGATTGCCTCAGCCGTTTTTAATTTTCTTTGACAGACTGATTTCACTGGCAAAAAGAATCTGCGAATGATGGCAGATGCATGTAGTTCGCAAAACAAGAATACCATTGTGGGGACACTCACCATTCATTCACCACACATTCTTCTTTATTTAAGTAAAGATAACATCGATTGTTTGCAAAGAATATGCTCAAGCTGTAAAATTAGACACATTGATTACCAAGAGTTTAATAATGAAGTGAACATAGCGTATTGGGGTTGGGAGAAGAACAAAAGCATATACGTCAAAAATAATGTGGAAAAATCTGCTATTAAAGTTGAAAAGATAAGGCGTTGGGTGAAACCACTAGATTTAATAAAAAATTTGAAGATAGCCTGAAACCATTCCTTAAACATTGCGTCAATAATAAAAATCAAAATCAAGCTTTCAAAATGTTAAAAGAAAATATAACTAAGGAAGACTGTACTATACAGGGTGTCCCAGAAGTCGACGTCAAGCCGGAACACAATGTTAGACAAAGTCATAGTTGTTATCAGAAAAATATTTTAAAAAATCCATCCTATGTATTTCCAAAATAGGCATTTCAAAAAATAACAAAAAAATCAACACCCTGTGATGGTTTTTTAATTCTCGTTGCTATAGATCTACATTTCTTTTTAATTTTACTTTTATTATGTAATCCTTAACGATACTTCCGTAAATTGTTGGCTTAAAATAAAAGCCAACTGCTTCAGCTTGGTAGAAAATATCACCTATTGCCCAACTAAGTATTCAAAATAAATACTTCTCCCATTTTGAACAGGCTGTACTGAAAAAAAAGTACTACGCTTGTTTGGCAAGTAGCTTGAAAAGTTGGCGCGTTTCATAAGGATTTCAGAATGGTATAACACTTGCTAGACAATTGGCCATTTAGACTTCGACATTTTTTTTTTGTAAAATACCGTAGGTTTTCGGTATTGTTTTTCGTCGTAAATTAAAATCGTTGTTTCCTACAAAACTGTTACATCAAGATTTTAGTTAGGGTGAGATGGAGATAATCATTTTACGCGATGTGAGAGAGTAGTAACGCCATTTTTACCTAATGTGTTAGACTGAATGACTAAAAGAGACGGAGAGATTAATTTCCCAAACGTGAGCGAAACAGGTAGTGACGCCACTTTTACTTTAACGCGTGAGATGGATGGATACGCAATTTGACTAGTTCGAGCGAGACAATAGCTGCTAATGTTCATTTTCACTGACGCAGTACGTCAGTTCAGTTCAGTACGTTACGCTCCTTCGTTTACTGCGCACCTTTCCGTATTCGTTGTTGTTGATTTCGTACACCACTTTTGCTTTGTTTATTGGATTTGATTGCTTGTGATTTGGATTCGGATTGCTTAGATTTAACGACCTTGGCTTTCCCCTGGACTATTGTCGATCGTGTGCGTGTGTGTGTGTGTGTGTGTAATACCACTATATCTCTGTACACCACACAGGAATACGTTAACATGCACCTAATTTATGGAGAATGCAGATGCAATGCTAGTGCTGCAGCTAGACTTTACCGTGAGAGGTATCCAAATGCTACTCGTTATCCAGATCATCGAGTTTTTACAAATGTGCACCGACTACTCTCCGAGGGCCGATTCCCGTACCAAGCACATGGAGAAGGAAGAATTTCCTTCCCTTACGAGGACGTCGTATTACAAGCAGTCGAGGAAGACCCGAGTACTTCAGTACGTGCAATCGAAGCAAGCACAGGAGTGTCCAAAAGCACAGCCCACCGAGTCCTGCAAGGAAACGAGTTTCATCCGTATCATGTACAGCGAGTACAAACTCTGCTAGACCAAGATTATCTTCCAAGAGTTGCGTTTTGTCAAATAATGATACAAAAATACCAAGAAGATCCGTTATTCTTCGAAAAAATTATGTGGTCTGATGAGTCTACATTTAAAAAAGATGGTTACATGAATTTACACAACCTACATGAGTGGCATGTAGAAAACCCACGTTTGATGAGACAAGACAGATCACAGTATCGTTTCAAAATAAACATGTGGACTGGAATTTTAAATGGGAGAATCATTGGCCCTTTCGAGCTACCAGAAATTTTGACTGGCGAAATTTATTTGGACTTTTTACAAAATCATTTACATTTGTTAGAAGACGTGCCACTAAGCATTTATAGGGGCATGTGGCTTCAGCAAGATGGCTGCCCGGCGCACTATACCCTCTCAGTTAGAGAATACCTCAATCAGGAATATCCAGGCAGATGGATAGGGCGGTCTGGTACTATCTCGTGGCCAGCCCGTTCACCTGATCTAAATCCACTGGATTTCTTTTACTGGGGCGCGGTGAAAGAAAGAGTTTACTTTAAGCCCATCGAAAACGTAACTGAGCTACGACAAAGAATAACTGAAGCAGTTGAATTTGTAAATAACGGGAGGTTCGCCCGTCTGATAACGCGATCTTTTTTAAGAAGATGTCGAGCTTGTATTGCGGCTGAAGGAAGGCAGTTTGAACATTTATTGTAATCAATGTAATAAATTTTGGAATAAACAAAATGTTTTATTTAAAATGTCTCTAGAAAAACAAACAAAATACTCATTGAGTTTTTCCTTTTAAACCAAGGGTCGTAGGAACCTTGGATTACCTGGAAATACGGCTTCTGTCTTGCTTAAACTCTTCCATCTCACTCTAACTAGAATTTTAAAGTCACAGTCTTGAGCAAAACTATGACTCGTTTTAATGTACGTAATAAAATTTAATCTAGGGTTCTTTACCAAAAAAAATCTAGTTCTAAATGGCCAATTGTCTAGCAAGTGTTATACCATTCTGAAATCCTTATGAAACGCGCCAACTTTTCAAGCTACTTGCCAAACAAGCGTAGTACATTTTTTTTCAGTACAGCCTGTTCAAAATGGGAGAAGTATTTATTTTGAATACTTAGTTGGGCAATAGGTGATATTTTCTACCAAGCTGAAGCAGTTGGCTTTTATTTTAAGGCAACAAGTTATGGAAGTATCGTTAAGGATTACATAATAAAAGTAAAATTAAAAAGAAATGTAGATCTGTAGCAACGAGAATTAAAAAACCATCACAGGGTGTCGATTATTTTGTTATTTTTTGAAATGCCTATAATTTTGGAAATACATAGGATGGATTTTTTTTAATATTTTTCTGATAACAACTATGACTTTGTCTAACACTGTGTTCCAGCTTGACGTCGACTTCAGGGACACCCTGTACATATTGATTTCAGTGAAAATTATAATGCCAAATATGGATCCGAAGTTCAATCCCTTCATTTTGGTGGTAGCAGAGAACAGTTCACTTTGCATTCTGCCGTAATATATTTCAAACTCGACAACGAAACTTGCAAAACTCAGTCATTTTGTACTGTAAGTACCTCTTTGAGGCATGATGCTGCTGCAGTATGGGCACACCTCATTCCTGTTTTGCGAGAAATTGAGATAACTGCTCCTCTGGTTCGTAATTTTTACATTATTTCTGACTCACCATCTGCGCAATACATCGCAATACATCATTATAAATGATTGCTATATTTTTTTACAGTGGCATTTATAGTGGCAGCGACTCGGCGGCGTAATCTCAAAGAGAGGAGGCCACGTCACCACGCGGAGCGTAAAAAGAACCCGCCCGGATACACCGCGCGCAGATGATTCATCACCATACCTCAAAATGAAAATGAAGTACAATTTAAAAGTGCCACCTTTTTCATCTGAAGATCCGGAACTATGGTTTGCTTTATTAGAAAGCCAGTTTGACAATTTCGAAATAACGGACGACGTGGTCCTATTCAACTGGGTAACGACCAACCTAGATATGGTGAACGCTAAGATCGTGTGACATAATAGTCAAACCCCCTGCGAAAAACCGGTACGAGAAAATAAAAACGGAACTTATTCGAAGTTTATCAGCTATACAAACTAGTAATCCCCTCCAAACAGTAACATCAAACCATTTTCAGTTAAGCGCCCTGTAAACGCTCAAATAATTTGTCAAAGGAGAACCCCAGTTTCCATAGAAACTCAGGCCTAAGTAGACAAGACTGGAAATTGGCTGTTAATTAGATTATTGCAAAAAGTTCAATTTCTCCAATTTTCACGGCTGCCAGCAATGGCCAACTAAGGAAATCCTAGAACGAATCACCTTAATTATAGGTTATGATTATGTCATACTCGTGTCACAGTGCTATTAGTACAGTCAATAAAGTAGTTGTAGAGTGCGTGAGCGGGAACCTAAGCGATTTCTTCAGAAACTTATTCAGGGTGCTTAGGGGGATAACATACTAAAACAACACTGCCACGTAAACGTCGTGTAAATCAGCTGGTGTAATTTAATCGTATTTTTATTAGTTTCTACGAATTAAAACACATAAAAACTTGTAATATTTATTATTTATGAAGTGCTTGTACGTTTAAATATTGAAATTAAGTATCACGGCAACGCAAGTGTTAACAAAATCGATCGGACTATTTCATCCAGTCGCCGGGTCAAACTGTCAAGTTGCAATTCAAATTCGCAACGTAGCTGCGTAGTTCAATCCGGGGAGTATTGTTTTCTTTCAACACTAGAGATAACAGTGCTAACATTATAATCACACATACTTTACATAATCTCACAATAGTGAGTAACGTC
This sequence comes from Thymelicus lineola, assembly GCA_963932265.1. Classification (NCBI taxonomy): domain Eukaryota; kingdom Metazoa; phylum Arthropoda; class Insecta; order Lepidoptera; family Hesperiidae; genus Thymelicus; species Thymelicus lineola. The sequence continues at coordinate 9,584,381 of OZ010701.1, forward strand.
AAACTACGCACCGGCGCTCATATTTGTCTCGTTTTACTTGACTACACAGTGGAAGTAAAATTTGACGACAAATTACTTGCCTCAGACAAAATTATCATCTTACACTGCACATATACACTTATACTTCAATTAAATTGTAGTATCACAGTTCATAATAATAGATTTGTTATATTGTCATAATAATTACTAACTTTAGTGTAACTTTTGGATATTAGTTGTAGTAGTAGTGATACCTACCTACATTAACTTAGTTATTAAAATAAATATTGACTTGCATTGAGAGTGCTCATATTGTTTATATTATTGCAGTATAATTACATGACAATCACATTTTAATAAAGTAAACATTAACTTATTTAGTATTCAACCCCGGACTTACACATCAATCTAATTTTCAACAAGGACTAAAAACTTACTTCTCTGTAAAAGTTGTGTGCTTAAATTATCTATTTATTTTCAGTAAACAAACATAAATAAAAGGCCCAAATATGATGACCCGCCAATCTGCTCTCAAAGAAACTGAAGCGAAGCTTAAACTCACTCTTAAAGAATTGAAAATCACCAAGGATCTCAATGCTCAGCTACTGCAGGAGAGAGAAGACTGTGAAGCTGAAATCGTTAAAACTATTAATTCCAACACCGAGTACAAGATTCAGCTTGCCGATCTTCATAATAAATACCTGGAAATCCTGGAGCAACGAGACAACCTTCAAGACATTGTTAATTCATTCGATCAATGTAGCTATGAGCATGAGAGGGCCCTGAGTCGCATCACTGAGCTGGAGAAAAGCTTAAATGAGGCCAACAAGACCATGACTCATTTAGAAAGCCTAAAAGAATCTCAGGAACGTGATGCTACACAGAGCCTTTTCAGCGAGCTTGTTCAATATGGTTCCAATCCTATAACAAATTCACCTATTGTAATTGATTTAACTTCTAATGATAATTCATTAACACCCACAACTTATTTCAACAGCCATAAAAAACTTAAAAAATATATAAAAATAAAGAAATTTTTGACAAAAACTCAAAAACTTGTCAAACAGAAAAATTGCATACAGCAGCTAGGACAAAGTAAAAAGCAATGTTTATCATTAATTAATAAAGTTGAGTTATTGCAGACAGAATTGGAACACAGTAGGTCATTGTATGATGCTGAGTCTCTGCATCTTCAAAGTAAAATTGACGGTTTGGAAAAATCATTGCAGGATATGACCAGCTTATACACCTGTGCTCAGGAGCAAATAAAGGAACACATATCCTCTTTTGACCACCTATTAGAAACCTGCAATGACAACATGGAGAGGTTTGAGTCACTGACCAATAAACTACAACTCAACCAGGACAAAACCTGTCAGTGTGCTTCGACAATGCAGGGGGGAAGCATCATGCAGAATGTACCACTCAGTACAAACAAAAAAACTATTATTATTAGTGATGGCATAGGGAAACATTTTGGGTCCATAATGAGCTATTACATTACACACTCAGTACTAAACTTATGCTCACCGGGAGCCACCTTTGAGTATTTAATTAATCAGATTAATTCAACAGATTTAGATAGTAACACTTCCATAGTACTGATGATTGGTGACAGTCTAGACATTAAAAAATGGCAAATTACTAAGTGTATAAAAAAGTTATTATTATTAAATGAGAAAACTAAATGTCAATTTGTAATTTGTGCCTTTCCATATTCCAATAATTTAAGCCATACACAAAATGAATATATATACAAACTGAATCAATCCTTGTTTAACTTGACAAATAATCATAGGGAAGCAATATCTTATTTTGACATAAACAAATTTATCTCATCATGTAGGGTATGTAGGGATATTATTTATCTGCCAAAAAAATTTAAAAAACAATTAGCTAAATTGTTAGCTTACAATATAAATGATGCTGTTACAAGTAGGGTAACAAAGTCTATTGACACATTTATTGATTGTGGTAGTAGTACCACTGTTTCTTTTTTAGACAAATGTACTAATATTTGTACAAGTAATAATTTAAACTGAATAAAAAGACAACGGATAAGCCGTCTTATTTAAATATAGTTCATCAGAATATACAAGGCTTAACCGGCAAAGAATTAGAATTAGAATTATTTACTAAACAAAGCAATATTAATGTATTATGTATTACAGAGCATTGGATACCAAACATACAAGGTCATGTTAGTTTGAATAATTATAGATTGTCAAGTGCGTTCTTTAGAAGGACTGCTATACATGGGGGATCTCTAATATTAGTGCAAGATAATATTTCTTCTAAAGACCGAAAAGACATTGTTAGTTTATCTATTGAACGCACTATAGAGCTAGCCTGTGTGGAACTGGAGCGGTTTATTATAGTCTGTGTATATAGGCCCCCCTCTGGCGACTTTAGTATTTTCGAAGATACACTGGAGGATGTACTTAAACGGTTAGGCTCTAAAAAAGGATTAGTGATATGTGGCGACTTCAACGTAGACATTTTATTAGATAGTACCATGGCTACTAGGCTATTAAGTTTGTTTAAATGCTTCAATTTAAATCCATTATTCAATGAGCCGACCAGAATTACTGAAACTACAGCTACGTGTTTAGATAATATCTTTTGCAATTGTGAGATTTTAAATAAAGAGATATTCAGTAAGTTGAGGTCAGACCACTGCGGACAAAAAATTTCTTTGTATAATTCTGTCAATAAGAAAAAACAATTAATAAAGTGTAGACCAATAACTAAAAATAAGATTTCAACTTTTAAAGAAAAAATTCATTCAAAAATGCAAACGCAGTTATCGTTACAACAAAGACATCCAATTAAACTATATAACACATTGTCTACTAACATAAATAACGAATTTAATCGAATATTCAAGCTTAGGTACATAGATATAGCCAAAAATAGTAAATTTAGTGATTGGGCTACTGTAGGTATTTATAAAAGTAGAAACAAAATGTATGACCTCTATGCCGAGAAAAAATACAATTTTTCTCCAACTTTCCACGAGCATGTGAGAAATTATTCTAAAATCTTTAAAATCGTTTGCATTCAGGCGAAATCAATGTATATAAAGGACAAAATTATTAACTCGGATGACAAAATAAAAACGATTTGGAATATAATTAGCAGTGAGAACGGTACCGCAAAGTCCTGTGATTCCAGTTACGAATTGTTGATTAATAAAAATATAATCACTGCTGATAAAGACGTGGCAAGCGAGTTTGAAAATCATTTCTGTAACATTCCTATAACGTTAACCCGTTCACTAGCTTCTTCACCGGCGGAAGCACTTTCTATATTAAAAAATCATGTTAATGAATGTAACATTTTATTTGAATTTAAACATATAACCACTAGAGACTTAATTAAAGCATTTCAGTCTCTGAAGGTAAAGAATACAGGTGACTTGTGGGGTATCTCGGTAAAAATAATACAGTATATTATAGATATCATAGCTCCATATTTGGTCGTAGTTTTTAATAAATGTATAGATCTCGGTATCTTTCCAGATCTTATGAAATGCAGCAAAATCATTCCACTTTTTAAAACAGGTGAAAAAACTGATGTTAATAACTATAGACCAGTTTCTGTTTTACCAACTCTTAGTAAGATCTTCGAAAAGATAATACTGAATCAAATGTTAACCCATTTCAATAATAATAAATTATTACATCCTGAGCAATACGGTTTCACGAAAGGCCGGAGTACAACCGATGCCGGGGCTAGGCTTTTAAAGCATATATTTGAAGCATGGGAAGCATCACAAAATGCCATAGGTGTATTTTGTGACTTATCTAAGGCATTTGATTGTGTTGAGCACGAAACATTGCTGCTTAAACTTGGCCACTATGGTATAAAAAACAAGGCCCTTAGCTTGATCGCGTCTTATTTGAGTGATAGAATACAAAAAGTAAGCATAAACGATATTAAGTCATCGGGGTCACCGGCTGTGATGGGTGTACCGCAGGGCTCTATATTGGGTCCGTTTCTTTTTCTGGTATATATTAATGATTTACCACATTATGTAAAGAACCAAGCGGATATTGTACTATTTGCTGATGATACATCATTAATATTTAAGTGTGAAAGGAATAAAGTAAATTTCGACGACGTAAATAGTGCTCTTTCGCATGTGTCGCGTTGGTTCACTATCAATAACTTACTTTTAAATGCAAAAAAAACTAAATGTATAGAGTTTGTGCTGCCTAATGTTAAAAAAGTCAGCAAATCTCTTAAACTAAATAATGAAACATTGCATATGGAGGAATCAACGGTCTTTTTAGGGGTGACCTTAGATAGTAAACTTCAATGGGGCCCACATATAACAAATCTCGCGACAAAACTTGGTAGGGCTGCTTATGCTGTTAGGAGAATAAGGCAGTATACTGACGTCGAAACTGCTAGGATAGTTTATTTTGCTTATTTCCACAGTGTTATGTCATATGCCATCTTGCTGTGGGGCAAAGCAGCCAATATAGAACAAATTTTCATTCTCCAAAAAAGGGCTGTTAGGGCTATCTATAAACTTAAGTCTCGGGAATCTTTGCGTGAAAAGTTCAAGGTAATAGGTATACTTACAGTAGCTTCCCAGTATATCTTCAATAATGTAGTTTTTATAAGGAAGAATATAAACGCGTATAAACAAAATTTTGATATTAATAATCGCCAAACAAAAAGAATGTATCAATTAATTACGCCTTCGTTCCGCCTAAGTAAAGTGCAACGATCTTTCATAGGGCTTGGTGTACATTTCTATAATAAAATCCCAAAAATAATACGTGACTTGCCAATAGAATCTTTCAAAAAACGTGTAAAAACACAATTGTTAGGCAAGGGATATTATAGTGTAAACGAGTATTTAAATGACAAAGACGCATGGAAATGATTAGCTCTGCAACCAGTTCCACTCAGAATAGTAAACATTTGTATGATAATATCTTTTTTTGTAATATTTTTTTAAAAGATGTGCTGAGGAGTTTCTTTAGGCTTTTCTTCTCCTCCATGACAAAACACCTTCCGAAAAGCCAAAAAATGACGTGCATAAGTGTATCAATGATACCTATATGAATAAAATATTTTGACTTTGACTTTGACTTTGAAAAGTCCCCGCGTCTAGGGGGTGAGCCGGAGGGAGGGGGGGTTACAAAGGTCTCAATTTTAGGTTTTTCACCAATATCTCAAAAACGGTGCGTTGTAGCGAAAAATGTTCTAGGATGAAATGAAAGCTTATAAAATTCTCTATAACTTTCATTCTGTACACTGTTTCTATATCTCCAACCGTTTTTGAACTACACGCTCCAGAAATGTCGAAATTAAAGTAATTCAGCGTGATAACCATTACCTGATGCGAAAATTATCTTAAAATTTATAGTAACCTAAGCTGGGAGTACCTCCACGTAGTAAAGGCAGTAACAGTAAGAAATCGCGTTTTTTATAACAGTGGATAACTGAGCAGAGGCGGGAAAACAATCATGATATTGATGAAGATTTCTTTTCGCTCAATATCTTTAATGCTCGCTGTAGGAAACGCGACCTTCTTGGCTAAAACTCCTATTGATATTGTATACTTGCCTTCGGGCTTATGTTATTATAGGTTTTCGCAATTTTATTTTGTCTGGCACGGTAGTCTAGCCGGTAATGCAGGGGGGCAGCCACAAAATATTCTTTTCAGATATACATACACTGTTATTAGTAACACAATTGGGTTATCCAACATGAGTACTAATAAGAGTCCTGTATGCATTTTGTATGACGAAAATGTCGTTGAAGGAAGTAACGATGTCTCTGAGGGAAAGGAAAGGGAATGCCGGGTCGTATTAAAGCTAGTAAGGAAAGGAAAGACGGCAAATATCGAAGTTTCCTTGACTTGACATCCCTTTTGATTTACATCAGCTGTCATAAAACTGACACCCGAATTGATACCATTAAAAAAGACGTTAGGCAGGCATCTTTATCTAATGAAGAGGCAGGGCAGTCGCAGCTCAGACCTTCTGCTCCACCATTTGCCTTCAAGAATAATTGTTTTTTATGTGCATGTTACCTTAATGAAGATATAAAAAAGCTTTTTAACAAAAACAAACAAAAAAAACGAGGATCTCATCGTGCGAAAGTAATCCATGTAAGCAAATATTTCTTCCATAGCCTCTACGACATGGGTATCTCTAGAGATCTAAGTTTTGTAGAGTTTTGGGTAACTGACAGGCTTCACAAGTGAGTAATAGTGTCTTCGTGATATTTTGCTCCTTCAGCAACAATATCGGTAATGCAGGAAAAAATATCAAGAACTTCGTTACCCCAGGCATCATTTCTCGAAGAACATACCTGCTTGATACAATATTTAGCAGCTAGAGTCTCAACTGAATGTACAACCCAACTTTTTTTCAAAGGCTTTTTTATATCTTCATTGAGGCAATATGTACATAAAAACAATAATTCTTGAAGTCAATTGGTGCAGCAGAAAATCTGAGCTGCAACGGAACTGCCTCTTCGTTATATAAAGATGCCTGCCTAACATCTTTTTAATGGTATCAGTTCAGGTGTCATTTTTACGACAGCTGATGTGAATCACGCTGTTATCACGCTGAACAACTTCAATTGCTACATTTCTGGACCGTATAGTTCAAAAACGATCGGAGATACGGAAAAAGTGTATAGAATTAAAGTTATAGAGAATTTTATAAGCTTTCATTTCATCTTAGAACATTTTTCGCTATAACGCATCGTTTTTGAGATATTGGCGAAAAACCTAAAATTGAGACCTTTGTAACCCCCCCCTCCCTCCGGCTCACCCCCTAGACGCGGGGACTTTTAGTATTTTATCACCCTAAGCACCCTGAACAAGTTTCTGAAGAAATCGCTTAGGTTCCCGCTCACGCACTCTATACCCTCTTTTGAGTCATTCCTTGACTGGACTATATTTAATATGTATGCTACACTTACATTGGCGGGTGTCTATTATAATATCTACTACTTCAATGGTTTTCACCCAAAACGAATGTCATAAAAAGGTTGTATAATAAAAGCTATTGCATATTTCAAGAGATTTTATTAGTTATCATTATAATATATTAATATTTCGTGTAGTTGTGCAGGAGGCGTTATATTTCGTTAGTACCTTGCCCAATCAAGATACCATAATATACTCATTGTAAGTATGGCCACAGCAACTTCCTGATCTTCTAAAGATGTATAGGGTACGTTATCCAGTGTTCAGGACTTATTCTGAACCTTTGTCAGTCACAAAACAGGCGATTAAGGAGTCCATATTCATATAGTATTGGTTTGCAAGAAATTGTAGCGAAACTGCGAAAGACATTCACCAAAACACAAGTACGAAAGTGAATAAAATAGAAAATTAAAATCACTGTGTACGTGTCGATGAGTTTCAATAGTAAATAGGACTCCAAATACGCTGAAAATATTAGATAGTAAAAATATACAAGAACACGCGTAGAAAGATGAAAGATCGATGACAAATATGACAATACAGTGGTGTTATTTATAAATACTATGGTTACCAAAATGACATTATTAGGGATTACATCATCATTGTTGTCAATCGATTAATCGATGTCAAAATATTCGAAATGTAATTTAATAAAATTACCGTAACGATTGAATGGTAATTATAATATATTACATAGTTTTGATTTATATGGAATACGAAAATATGTAAAAAATAAATTAATATTATAATTATAATCACTAAATAATACATAAAATATATTATTATGTTCCATCAATCGATCATTATCAATAGATTCAATCGATTATAAAATCGTATGTAATGAGGTAAATACTGTGAAAACTTTTTTGCATTATTTTGTTCATTTGGCAAGAGCAGCTGAAGCTAAGATTTAAATATGTTTATCTTATAAATAAGACGAATTTTTTGGTATATAGTTTACTCTTGTCTAGTCCGATGTTCTAGCACAGATTACATATAGTTCGAGGCCGAAAATTTTGGATCGCCTTTTACGTGTTTGGCAAATTATTTGACAGTCTGTGGTCATGTTTGACATGTTTGTCAAGCAAACTACGTGTTTGGCTGTATGATTGAAGATTTTGATTGACGGCGTACGTTTGCCAAACAAACTCGCCATTTTCGCGCGAAAAAATGTCTGATTTGAGTGACAAGGACTATTTTATTACAATTTATATCCCTTCTATCTTCAAAATCGGCTCCACTTGCTAGAAATCTTAGCGTTATAGATAGCCTTTGAGACGCTGGAATAGATTTTCACATGATTGTTTTTTTTTCTATTATAGGGCCAACTAACATTAGCAACATTAGTCGTTGAATGTTTTATTGTTCATTCTAAGAAAGTTACGGTAGTCATCTGGGTCTGTGCGCAATATTTCATTCAGCAATTTATTATTTTTTATTTTATTATTATTTTTTTTATTATATTTTTATTTATTTCCGCTCGATTACAATGTGAGTCTTCAAGGCAAGAGTGAATAGGCTTTTACTAAGTTAATGCGATTTACCACCAATGACTACATCGCTACTTACCATCAGGTGGGATTGTAGTCAAGCATTAACTTATATGATATAAAAAAAATTCATGAGTAAATCTATCTCTTAGTTTTAACCATTCTCGTGTCCAACGTCTTCTTTACTTCTTTTTTATACATACCTATTGCCAAAGTTAATGCAAGAAATGCTTTGTCAACGTTACTCATCTGAACGTCGGAGCGTCACTTCACGGCGAAAACTGCTTTAAAAGTGAGGTCTTGTTTGACAAACTTGTTGGTATGTGTGCGCTGATGTTTGATGAAATGGTACAAACAAAACGTAAAGTTTGACAAATATATTTGAACGTTTTCAGGGCGCTTTACCAGTCAATGATTCCTCGGGCAACATTTATATCGAATCAACAAGTATGTTCCGAAACATAGATGACAATGTACCTAATTTAGAAAGTGTTATAAATATGAATAGCCCTTTAACAGATGATGCAATGAGATTGGCCGCCATCACAAGGAAAATTGCACCACCCTTGAATTTGGAGCGTGAACGTCGTATGGAGGAATTGTGTTGGTATTTTCTTTTTCCAAATGGCAAAATGGCTTTGGCGAGGAAAGAGACAATCCGTGTACTCCCCTTGACTACTTCCAAAACCGGATAATGAGTATTGACAAGAGCTTTAATAGAAATGATTATTTATTTTATGCTTTATCCGTTGTTGAATATTTTCGTGCCAAATCAAGTGTATCTGTGTCATGTAGGATGCGACAAGGTCATGGAGAGCAAACACCACGGGGACTTGTGGATAACATGCATCTCACTATGATAAATATTCGAGGATCGGCATCATATTGGCAGAAATGTTGCTCTGAATTAATTGCAATGGTTAGAACTTTAGGGCCTCCCACATGGTTTTTAACATTTTCTTGCAATGATTTAAATTGGTCAGATATGACAAAAGCCTTGTTAATCGCCGATGGAGGTAACATCGATGATGCTGAACGCCTGTCATTCCCGGAGCGCTTGAATCTAGTGCAAAAACATCCGGTAGTGGTAGCACCACAGTTCACACTGCGTGTTAACGCTCTCATGCGATTCTTAAAGAGTAATAATGTTTGCTTGGGTGGTCCTATTTAAGACTTTTGGTACCGAGTGGAATTTAAAAACCGCGGTAGCCCACAGCTGCATATGTTGGTCTGGTGTAGTAATGTTCCGGAAATCTCTACTCCAGAAGAATTGCCGTAATTGAAAATGAGGTTTCATGTTCATTAAATCCTAATGACTTTACGTTGCGTAAATTAGTTGACGATTTGCAAATTCATAAACACACAGCGACATGTAAAAAAAACCGCCAAGGTGATCGTTGTCGATTTGATTTTCCAAAGCGAGCAAGTGATAGCACAGTTTGTCTAGGGCCAGATGAAGCACTTGCTAACAAAGGACGATTCTGTTTATTGAAAACAACCTCAAATGAAAATTACAATCCAGTTCTTTTAGGACTATGGAAGGGGAATATTGACGTCCAACCGGGTGGTAGTGTCACCGCTGTAGCCTACTACGTCGCTAAATATGTAAGTAAATGCGAACCACATGATACAGGTGATGTAATTCGAGAGGCTATTTCGAATGCTAAGAGACAAGGTGGTGATGTTTGGAAACAATTGTTCTCTGTATCAATGACTATTTTAAATCAACGCCTGGTGAGTGCGCCCGAATGCGCATACAGGTTATGCCATTTGCCATTGTAAATGTCATCGCGAAAGACTGTTTTTGTAAATAGTTGCAGGCCGGAGGAACGTTTCAGACTTCTGAGATTCGACAGTGATGAAACCAGTATTTATAATAACATTTTTGATCGTTATGTATTACGCCTAAATGAGCTGGAGAATTTAAGCCTTGCAGAATTTGCCGTCCGTTTTGAAACTGTCTCTAACACGTTATGGTCAGAGGACAACGGAGATGCAAAACTGAGGGAAGAAGATACTACGCCAGTGAGGTATATCAGATTGCAGGACAACACTAGAATGCGTGTAAGAAATAGACCGGCAGTATTACGTACCCGCTATTATACAATTAATAGTTACATAAAAGCATACTATTACAGTTTAATAGTATGCCCCATACCATTTCGTAATGAAGGCGAGTTACTGTTCGAAAATGAAACCGCTGAAGACTGTTTGGCAATGTCAGCGCAGAACAATTCGGTTATGCTGAACTAATTATTCAGCAGGCTGTTGCTCAAGCTACCGCACTTAATGCTGCGCGTGAGACTGATGTTGGCCATGCACCCAAGTTATGTGTTGGTGAACAAATTGTACATGACGATGATAACTTTTGTGAAGGCTACAAGTCTTGGTGGATACACCCACAACCCAAGACAGTTCCCCAGTATCAAGCGCATGTGGCCCCTCAGTGTTTAGAGAATTGGCTGCGGTTGGGATGACTGAAAAGAATGATTACAATTTTTCGATAGCGAGCGCCCAAGGTCTGCAAGCCATGATCACACTGCAGGCCTCAGTTTTAACTTTGTCATATGCAATATACGCAACGAAGAATGATACAAGCAGACACCTGTGGAGTGGCATAGGCGCTCAGCAAGGCGCGGTTGCCAGGAGCTCCGCAAAAGGAAGATAGCGGAACTGACTGCCGGACATGTGGTGTGCCTTAACGTCCAAAACCTAATGACACGCACACACCGTAACGGCCGTACCATAAACGATGATATCCAGGGGTAGTACACCCTGGACACACGTGACGAGGGATGGGCAAGCAGTATCTGTATTCCTTACTTTGCCGTATTGCAATGGGCTGCAAAATTCAACCTGGACATGTTTGTCGCTGTAGATGCGGAATACGGCCCAATCTCAAATACACACCAGGCTTTATACATAGAATTGAGGTCTCAACACAGGGGCACATTGCCTTGGTATGCGTCGTCTGGTTGCACTGCAACCTCCACGCCCCGGGTGCTCCTCTGCAGAGAGAGGCTTGGGCCCGTCTTCCTCTCCTTGTCTGTAGACCAATGGGAAGTGTTAACCGTCGGCCGACACGGACATGATGTTGGGGAGGCACTCACTTCGAACACTCTTTCTCCATCATTGACGTACCACATGCGCGATCAGGGCGGTATAGACACCGTCCTTGTGCTTAACTACAAGATGCAATCTAAACTAGTAGCGCAGAGGGCGTGGTCTGTTGAACCAGCTATGTACCCAGACCCCCCCAACTTTGTTTTTTTAGAGAGACAGGTCGCTGGCGCAAGCGTGGACACGAGTGGGAAGTTAGAAGGAGTCCAGGTACTGGAGATGACGACGGGGGGGGGCCCAAGTAGGGAGCACCGATTCAGCAGCCCCTCCTCCAGGTGGCGGCACGTCCAGAAGTGGCAAACCCAACTGCGGAAGTGGACATACCCGTGCTGTGCGTGCCAGTGCCAGGATCGAAAGAGACTGGCCTCGGCGACGCACTCTAAAGATGGGGAATTCGTTGCGTATGTCCGCCGACCTCCATAGCTCGGCATACGCTAGCGAACGTCCCACTGGCAAATGTGAGGAGCCGGGTTCGTGGGAATCACCGCAACACAGCGGAGCCCGGCTCACCATTCCGGTCATGACCGGTCGCCTGGCCGACAGGGGCGCGAGCCTGTATAGTGTAAGTGTAGACGATGAATTGGTCATTGCTCTTAAAGACATAGGCCCATTCAAACCCAACGTCGACAATTTGGACATGCTGGTTCGCTTCCGTGTTGAACTGAAAGGCGGATTTCCGCTGTCGGACACGTCATTTGCTAGCGGGCTATTCCTGCTGTTGTAACACCTTTTTTTTCTTTACTGACCTGAGTAATGGACATTCCCCTGGACACCATACACAGAGAACATCAACTTCTACACGGGACCGAATTGTTTTGCTCGAATTGCACTTCAATCTTCATACTTTCATAATTAATTAACCTAAATCTAGTTACTTTAGTGTTCATTGTTTACAATCGGGTTAGTGACAAGCCTGTTGACATGGAGGACTGACAGTGGCATTGGGAACCTAATGACGTTTGGCGGACCGTGCGGTTTGACAGCTCGACTCGAGTGAACGGAGGATGTCGTCGGATGAATGGACCAATCATCGCACGCCATTCGAGCCACTTTGAAACTTGGCGCGTTAGTTCGCTCTGTTCTATGTCGTCGTATAGTAGGTGGTTCATTCAGCCTCTTGTCTGTGTCGAATGTTAGTATATTTTATTTATTGGAATTTCAGGACTTTTATAGTTTGTAATTTTCATAAAAAGGATAGTGTTTCGTTAGAATGATAAAATATTAAAACATTCCATACGCTTGTTTTTGGTCTGTGATTGAGTCATAGCTGGGGACTTTATAGTCTGTGGTGTCTGTGGTTGAGGTTGTATAGGATTGGCGCTGGTCTTCGGTATTCGTTGACAACTTCCTTTCGTAGTGACGTTTGGAATTGATCTCAAGTTAAGTGCAATTAAGTGCATTCTTGCATTTTTGTGTTGTGAACGCTGACTGTTCGCGGGCTTTGTAGGCCTTGTTTAAAGCCGGAAATTTGGTTTCGCTTACGGGGACGGCGGCGATTGGTGGGTTTTTAGTGAAAGGCGACGCGATATAAAAGCAGTGGCCCCGGGCGTGGCCTCTCTTCCTTTCCGGGGTAGTAAGGCGTTCTGAACTGTTTGGTGATCTGTCTGTGCTGTTAAAACGCGGTGCACCTGCTTGTGGGGTGTCTCCGACTGTCTCTGGTGAGTTTCGGGCATTCGAATTGGAATTTTCCGACGGGGTTTCGAGGTAATCTCGAAGTGTAGTGGTTAATGTGCGGAATCTTTTCAGGCTTGTGTGTCTGTGCCCCGGTGTTTGCACCACGCTGTGTGGTGTGGCGCGGTTTGATATACGGGTGTGGCGGTTGCATCAGCTGCATTTGGTCGGCGTCCCGTCCAGTGGCGCGGTGACTGTCTGCCTTTCGTCAAGCTTTTGACACCTCCCTAAAAAGGTATCGTTAAACTCATTCTCTTCTACGCGGTAGTTTATCAAATAGCAAATGGTGTAACCTAGTGTTATTTTAATAAAGGAAGCCACGATGGCTGTCCGTCGGCGTGACGCCGTGGTCGACGCCCCGTGCTTCGTGCACTGGCGTCGCCCGCCCCCACGAGCGTTCCGTAGGACCCCTGGGTTAGTTACCTTGATGATATTTGCCCAAAGAGAATGTAGCGAGTGGACTGTGGGTTCTCGGAGAGAATAGTACCGTTCCTGTATTATGTTTTATGTTGAATTGTTTTGAATGTGGGGATTGTGTTTAATTAAATTCAATTTGTTTATGTAAGCTGGATGTATTGGTCGAGGCACCCTTGTCTAACTTAATTAATTCAGTAATTAATCCTCGTCCAAATTAATTAGTCTGTATTCATGCTCGCCGAGTGGCCTGTATGGAACGTTATAGGCTGTTGTGTAAGACTGAGTTTTCTGTGCTAAACAGGTGTTTTTTCTGGAGAGTGCTGTTTCGGGGAGCGCTGTTTTGGGAGCTACTGTTCCGTGAGGGCCGAGCGCCTTAAAGGGAACTGCGGCGCCGGTGGGAGCCCTGCCCGAGCGAGGGGTCGACGGGAGGACTCACCGACCACGTGATCCGTGTCCTTTCTTCTTTTTTGTTTATTGTTTTCCCCACCCTAAGGGGTGGAAGTAGTTAATCCTAACTAATTGGTTCTAGCTAGTTCCGTTAATAACTGTACGGATTTTCTCTTCCGTTAATAATTTTGTACGGGATATTTCTTTTTTTCTTAATTTAGCATACTGTACGGATACCTCTTCCCCGTTAATAATTGTTTACGGGGTTAATTTCCTTAATTTAGCACTTCCTTAATTTAATAACTGTATGGATTTTTCCCTTCGGTTAATAACTTTGTACGGGATATTTTTTCCTTCATTTAGCCTACGGTACGGATTTTCTCTTCCGTTAATAATTATTTACGGGATTAATTTCCTTAATTTAAAACTTCCTTAATTTAATAATTGTACGGATTTTCTCTCTTCCGTTAATAATTATTTACGGGATTAATTTCCTTAATTTAGAACTTCCTTAATTTAATAATTGTAAGGGTTTCCTCTTTTCCGTTAATAATTATTTACGGGATATTTCTTTAATTTAGAATTCGGTACGGATTCACCATTCCGTTAATTCATTAATCTTTAAGTATCGTTATTTCCTTAAGTTGGTGATTCCGTGCGGACTTCTCTTAAGTTAACAATTTTATACGGACTTTATCTTAAGTTAATAATTCTATACGGACTTTATCTTAAGTTAATAATAATAATTCTATACGGACTTTATCTTAAGTTAATAATTCTATACGGACTTTATCTTAAGTTAATAATTCTATACGGCCTTTGTCTTAAGCTAAAATATTTTCAACGTTGTTTCAAATTAACAATTGGATTTTGTGAATCATCGGAGGAGCCCGTTAGGACGGACCCCCCGGCTAAAGGATTCCTCCAATTGCGACCAGCCAAACGAACCAGCAGCCCATTCTTTCCTCTTTAATCTGTATTAAGCTTGTGGAATAAAATATTCTTCTACTGGACAAATAAAATCTTTCATTCCTTCCCCAACGAAAACTCTTTTACACTGTACGACCTTTATTCGAAGATGGGGCAGACGAACATGGCCCGAACGTTATTATGATTGTTGCACAAGATAGAGAACAACTTTCTAATTAGGTTCAGAGAGCAGCCTAATGTCGTCAATGCTAACTTTAAAGACGATTTCGTAAGACAGTTCTTAAATAACATATCAAAGTGGGCTTTTCCACGCGTGTTCTTGCACGGGCCCGCATATATGCTGTTAATGCACTTGGAAACCCTTGGAGGAAAGTGTCCCTGGACCAGGGAATCCGTCGAAAAATAGTAAAGGAGTTAATAAAAGTCTTAAATATTTTCGCTGGTTTATTTCCATTCCCACAATCTTGGGGGCTCGTCCGGGATGGAAATAAATCTTTAGTTCGCGAAAATAAAGTCGTGATAAAAGTAAAAGTTGATTCGCGAAGTTGGTACCGCGTGGCGTGCATGGTAGTCGCAAAGTCAATCGCGTAAAATACATGCGTGGGACAAGAAAGGCGAAGGCGGAGCAGTCTGAGCACTCCAAGCGGACTGAATCTGAGGGTGAAATAACGGCCAAGCATACTGAAAATATGCCGGCGGCGAAGAGTGGTGTGCCAAGCACGTGGGGCGCAATGGCGTCAGACGATGCAATAATTCCTCGCTTCGATGGGAATAATAAAAGTTATACGTCGACTAAATGGATCGAAGACATCGATGATAACGCGCAAATATTCGGATGGACGTCTGCGCAGAAGCTAATAATTGCTCGTCGTGCTTTAACGGGTACCACGGCTCTTTGGTTTAGAACCGAAAAAGTGTTCAAGACGTACGAAGAATTTAAGGAGGCTTTACTAAATGAGTTTCCAGTCAGAGTAAATGTTAAAGAAACACACGAGTTTCTGGCATCCAGGAAGATGCAAGTTGCCATTTTCTATACATATAGTATGCAAGCACTAACTTCTTTTTTTTCATTAAATTAGACATGTTTTTGCGAGTGTGTTACGTGCGATCTTCGTAACTAGCAATGTATTACTAGTAACAGTATAGTGGACCGGTAAATTATGCTTTGACGGCGCGGTGGCGTGCGGTGGCGTGCTTTATGGTCATAGCACACATATCAACTCGTAAACGGAACGTAAACGTATCAACTCTTGCATGTCAGTATTCTGTGTATGAAACTCCCTACTGTAAAGCACACTTATCGGATCCGTAACGTAATCGCCTCGCCTCGAGACAAGCTCACGAACCGCGGTACGGTGCGTGGACGACTTGCCGTACCCGCACTTACGTCTCACCGTACGCTATCCGTCGACTTTCCGTTTCCTCGTGCACGCCCCGCGCCGCGGCGGCGAACTGCTGTCATTCATTCCGTCAACCAGCGGCCGGCGAGCCGAAAGCGCGGCGTCGCCTAGCCGTAAGCGCGGCGTCGCCTAGCCGTAGCCGAGCTTACGTTAGGTTGACGGCGAGGCGATCCGGTGCCGATCCCTTTCCGAGTTGATATGTGCGCTACGACCATTACGCGGCGCGTATCTACAGTGTAAAGGTGCGGCGGAGGCGCGGTGGCGGCATCGTGTGCAGTAGCACTCAGTGCGCGCCTAAATTTATGACAATTATTACGTAATTGTTTATATTACTAATTATTTGTTGTCAAAATTTGTTAGAGTTTTACAGAAGTTTGACATGGATTTTGAAGACTATGTACTGTCACAGGACGATGTATTATATTTGGACAATTTGGAATCACAGTTTATTGGACATAAAGCGTTATATCAACCACTATTGCACCAGAGCCTGGAGGGTCACGATCTGGTCTATTGAGTGACACTGATGATGATGAGTGTATACACGTAGTGCGAAATCCAAAACGTAGGCGTATTTTATCGGAATCCGATAGTGAAGATGAGACCTTGAGACCTTCTCCTGGTGGTAGCGCACCCGCTACGATTCGTTGGTAACGGGTGTCCGCCGGAAGAGTTTATACTTTGGATTTCGGTTTCGCCGAGTGGGAAGGCGGTGGAGCGGGGAGAGGGGTATCGTTCGACGCGGCATTGTTGCGGGTTGTTTAGTAGCCATGAGTCAGTGGACAGTAGCGCATCGCGCCTTTGCGGTCGAGGCGTATTTCGCAAACAATAATTCCGTCAATGTGGCTAGACGTAAGTTTTGTTCTCACTTCGATATCCGACGATTAAACGATGGCCCATCGAACCAATTGATTTGGGCGTGGGTAAAGAAGTTTCGAAAAACTGGATCAGTGCAAAATAAGCCTCGAGCTGGACCTTCAACGTCTGTTACTAGTCCTGAAAACGCAGAACTTGTAAGAAGGGAAATTTTGCAGAACCCGCGTAAGTCTATTCGGAAGATTGCAGCATCAACGGGTGTGAAAAAGACTTCAGTTCATAAAATTATTCGTAAACAATTAAAATTCCATCCATACAAGCTTCAAGTTACCCAGCAGTTGAAAGAAGATGATTTCATTAAAAGGAAGAATTATGCTGAAGTCATTCTGGAACGATTTTCCACTCCTACTCGATTATGTAACATCTTTTTTAGCGATGAGGCGCACTTTCATATTGGTGGGTACGTAAATAAGATGAATATGCGATATTGGAGCGCATACAATCCTAAAGAGATCCATGAAAGGCCCCTTCACTGCCCAAAGACTACAGTTTGGTGCGCCATTTCTGGTAATGGGATTATTGGGCCTTATTTTTTCGGTAGAGGTGAAACTGTCAACGCTGAACGTTACTGCGCGATGTTGGACAACTTTTTTATACCGGAGCTGCATCAACATGTCAGTTACAATAATAGGACTCATTTTCAGCAGGATGGGGCTACCGCACACACCGCTAGGGTCACAATGACTAAGGTGAAAGAGCTTTTTCCCGGAAAATTAATTAGTCGATTTGGTGACATACCCTGGCCCCCTAGATCTCCCGATCTCAGTCCTTGCGACTTTTTTTTGTGGGGATATTTAAAATCTCGCGTATACAGTGATTCGCCATCAACAATACAGGCCCTACAAGCCAATATCGAACGCGAGATTGCGGCTATCAGTCCAGAACTTTGCAAGCGAGTTTTCACCAACATGAAGGAAAGATTGCAAGAGTGTGCGCAGCGAGAAGGACGTCATTTAAGTGGAGTTATCTTTAAAAAATAAAATCCGCGTTATTCTTCTGTAATATGATCAATAAATAACTTTGATAGTTCTCATGGTTTATTTTATTTTCATTCTTTAAGTATAAAATCTGCCGGCGGACACCCTGTATAACCCATCAAGGCAACAGCCTCGTGTTATAGCCTATACAGAGGCACCTGGCTTCAAACCTCTCAGCTTACGCCACAGTTTAGAATCTTCTCACCCTGAGGACTTCTATAAATTAATGGTTCCTGATGATATTTTTGATGAACTTGCTAAGCAAACAAACATCACGGCAAACCATAGCGAAAACTACCGTTAGCAGGGTTTCTCGATTGAAACAATGGAACGACACCAACAAAAGGGAGATAAAAACTTTTTATGGAATTGTGTTATACATAGGCCTTGTTAAATTCCCTAAAATAACTGATTACTGGTCAAAGTGTGAAATGTTTGGTCAAAATTATGTAAAAAAAATTTGATTTGAATTACTGTTGGGTATAATAATAACAAAGACCAAAACCTAGTACTATCTTTGGTTTTCATAAGAGCAAGGTTGTGGTGTCTTAAATACCAAACAAAAAGAATAAAAAATATTCTTATGATAAGTACACTTCATAACGACGACCGAAACGATCCAACTACTGGAACTAACGCGAAACCCGAAATTATCATCTTTTATAATAAAACGAAAGGAGGTGTTGACGTTGTAGATCGACTAAAAGAAGAGTATTCTGTGGCAAGAGTGGCATGTAGATGAGCTGAAATTATTTTTCACGATCCTAAACATAGCCGGAATAAACAGTCAAATCATTTACAAAGAAAATACGGGTATAATCATCACGCGCAGATACTACTTGAAACAACTAGCTCTTCAACTAACACAGCCACATATCCAAAGAAGAAGCACCTTCCAAAATATTTCATATCCTCTTCAGCAAGTGATGAAACGTTTTGTACCAGAATCTGAGTTACCAGAAGAAGAAAAACCAAGTGGTATTGCGCGGTTTGTCCAAGACGCAAAAATCGCAAGACCAAAAAGAGCTGCATTTACTGTCAAAAATTTTTGTGTACCGAGCATAGTCGTACACTATGTGATATGTGTAAAGCTCGCGTATATGACGAAGATTAGTTATTTATACTTAGTTTAAAAGTTTTTTTTGAAAAGTTGTTTTTTTTTAATTTTTTCCGTAAGACTGCCTTACAAGACTGGCAAATTAGTTCCTATGATTGTTAATTAAAATAAAAAAGATTAATATTGTTAACTTTTTGAATATATATTTTGTAGAATAAATAATGTGTATTTTATTTAATAAAATATTTTTTTATTCATATTTTTTGGTAAAACTTGCATTTATTGACATTCATAAACGTGAGCAAAATGCTCTACACGAGAGTGCTGATGTGATTTCTTGAGGCGCGAGTGCTGCCGGGTTAATACAAACATCATACACAATTTCCGGCGCTGTAATGTGCCTTATTCGGAAGTTATGTCTTATTTTTGCAAATGAACACCCACTTGCTAAATACCTGTAACAAAAAATATTATCTTCTATTTACGCGAACACTATAGGTACATCAAAAAAATATATATACTATTTTACGGATTACTTCACGATTTATAAAAAAAAGCGAAATAATCCGTAAAATAGTTTTATTTAATAAAAATATCAATTGTTGCAGGATTGACTCTTCAAAAAAATGGAAAAATATAAGAGACACATTTATGAGAGAGTTAAGAAGTGTAAATCGTCATATATTTTCTTTGATGAATTAAATTTTTTAATGCCAACCTTAGAAATTAATAAAACCAATACAAGTCTAGCAGAAACAGAATAGATGCCACTTGACAAACAAATAAAAGAGTCGTCTACTACTCCTTCCCATACGAGTATAAATATTCGCAGAAAAAAATATTAAAAAATCCGACAGGGAAGACGACATTTCACAAGAATTGGGCAATCTTACAGCAATGTTACAACAGAGTATCAAAGCTCGTCAAGAAGAAAGTCAAGATTGTGATAAAATTTTTATTTTGTCTTTATTAAATAGCTACAAACAAATACCAGAACTGTTAAAATCAAACGCACAAATACAATTGATTCAAGTAATAGAAAAATATAAATGCAATTGAGGGTGTATAGATATACACCAATTTAATTTTATTCAAATACACCTTATCTGGAGCGAACTTCAAGTATTTCTTCCTTCTGAGTTTGATTTAAAATTTCATTGAAATACTGTTTTTTGTTATTTTTCTTTAATCGCGTATCTTTCTGGAGTTGAGGACTGAATTATGCCTGACTTAGCCCCAACGGAGATGGAGGAGGAGGCCCCAACGGAGGAGTGCCCTGGCACTCGAAATGCGAAGAAATTGTCAAACCTACAGAGTGATATCCAGAGATCTTCGTCGACCAGTTTCAACGATCCATCGCAGTATCCAACGGTTCAGGGAGACCGGTACTTATGTGAGAAGAGCAGGACAAGGCAGAAAAAGACGCGCTTCGAGTAGGGATGATCGTTTCATTCGGCTTCGTGTACGTAGGAACCCCCGTTTGACGGCCGTCCAAGCCCGACATGAATTAGAAGCAGTGCGGGGTGTAACCGTAAGTGAGCGTACGGTACGAAGAAGGTTCGAAGAAGCTGGTTTGGGTTCATTTGTGCCCGCTAAGGCTCCAAGGCTCGAGGTAAATCATCGTAGAAACAGGTTCAGGCTCAGGAACATCGACTTTCGAACGCGGACCAATGGAGTAAGGTATTGTTTAGTGATGAGTGCAGAATTTTCTTAAATCAAATTGACGGCAGGCAAAGAATATACAGACGCAAAGGAGAACGATACATTCAGACAAATTTTGAAACCACAGTTGCATACGGTGGTGGATCAATAATGGTTTGGGCGGGCATTTGTTTAGGAGCTCGCACAGACTTGGTAGTGATTGACAGAGGGAGTCTGACTGCAGACCGCTATATCAGAGAAGTTTTAGAAGAAAATGTCGTACATATTGGTGACGATTTTGTTTTTATGCAGGATAATGCTCGGCCGCATACCGCTCGGGTAACTCAAGCTTATCTTAATGATATGAATATCACTGTTATGGAGTGGCCGGCGAGATCACTGGATATGAACGCAATGGAGCACGTTTGGGACTTGCTGAAAAGAAAAGTTAAGTCCAGAATTCCAGCTCCTGCCAACATGGGTGAACTGCGAAACGCCGTAGTTGAGGAATGGCGGAGACTATCCCAGGAGACCATCGATAACATCATTCTCAGTATGCCTAGACGGGTAGAAACTTTAATAAGAGCACGTGGAGGAAATACGCGATATTAATCACAATTTTTCTAATTAAATTAATTGTTATTTTAATATTAATTTTCACTTTTCCCGGTTACATGAAAAGTTTAAAAAATGTACCATTTTTCACAAATAGCCTTTACTCGCAAAATGTATTCTTAATGTGATCTCATTTTAAGTAAAACAAATGAAACTTTAAATAACAAAAGAAGTGTGCCGGTGTGTTTATGATGTCAAGCATCCCATATTGCTATGTAGCAATGTAGCAGAGCTCGAGTTTCCCTTCTTGAACACAGGCCTTGATTATGCTGGACCAGTGCTGATAGCCGAACGCAAAGGTAGAGGTTGTAAGCTACAAAAGTCTTACATTTGCATATTTGTGTGCTTTGCAGTCAGAGCATTCCATCTAGAGTTGGTGCCTGATCTCATCAAGGAGGCGTTTCTTGCGGCATTTAGCAAGTTTAACAGACAACGGGCCACTTTCGTGGGAGCTTTCAACGAGCTTTCACACTTTTTAAGGTTTACTCTAACTCTATTTAATCTGGCATGGCAAACGAGGGCATCGAATCTAAATTTATACCAGCCTATTATATAGTTCTCAATCTGGCGGACTTTGGGAGAGTTCCGTTCGCTCCATCAAGCATTTATTACGTAGTCTTGAGCCTACTCGTAACTCATCTTACTTATGAAGAGCTTTCGACGTGTCTGATCCAGATAGGGGCTATTTTAAATTCTAGACCATTGACGCTTTTTTATCAACTGATCCTTCAGACTTGTCCTACCTTTTTCCTTCATCTTTTCTCCTCGGACGTCATCTCATGTCAGTCTCACGGGCACTAATCGCTGTCTCCGACATCAACAGGATGCCACGATATGACCGCATCGAGAAGTTGTGCCAAAATTTTTCGAAGTGCTACTCCATCCATCCATCCATCAGCCCTTGGACATAGGCCACTCTTAACTTGCGCCACTCTGACCGGTCCTGAGCCTTCTGAATCCAGCGGATGCCCGCTGTCTTCTTCAGGTCGTCGTTCCATCTAGTTGGGGGGCGTTCTATCCTCCATTTTTCGAGACGTGGGCACCATTTGAGGACCTTTCTTTCCCAACGGTTATCGGTCCTTCGCACTATGTGGCCAGCCCATTGCCACTTCAGCTGACTAATTCTTTGAGCTATGTCGGTTATCCTTGTTCGTCTACGGATCTCCTCGTTTCTGATGCGATGACGGAGATAAATACCGAGCATAGCCCTCTCCATAGCCCGCTGTGCTACTCTGAGTTTGTGAATTAGGCCAACAGTAAAACACCACATCTCGGATCCGTAAGTCATCACTGGCAACACACACTGCTCGAAATCGACTTCAGGCACTGAGGTAGTGTTTTGGACGACAAGATATGACGGAGTTTCCCGAACGCAGCAGTTTACATTACCATGCAAACTTTCACCGAAAATTGGTTTGAACGAGATTTAGTAATACACTATTATTATAACACCGATCCAAGTTCCAACGAACTACAAGAACTTTTATATCATGTTACTTGCTACTACGAAACACTTCATGGGCGAGTCTGACTCGCACTTGGCCGCTTTTTAATTTATTGTTATTGGAAAGGATGTATTTCATTTGAAGTCTGTTTTTGAGTATTCAAAATTCTAGCGTCAATCAAAAACGTTATCAAAAACTGTAGGGTTTACATGTATGCCGACGACACGTGCCTTGTCTATAGTGGACAAGACAGTGGCCAGATACAGTTAAAAGTGCAGCAAGATTTAAATGCTGTGTTGAAGTGGTCCCATGATAATGGTATTATCATAAATTTAAATAAAACGAAGTTTATGATAATATCATCACCCTATAATCGTAGAGTAAACAATATAAATATATCTCTCAAAGGTCACTCTTATGATTGCCTACATACTGACCAAATAAGTACTCTCTGCCACTGCGAAAATCTGCAATGTGTGGTAAACTATAAATATTTAGGGTTAGTTATAGATAACCGTTTCACTTGGGATTTGCATGTGGAACTAGTGTGTAACAGATTGAGGGCAGTATTGGGAAAGTTTTATCAGATTAAATATGTTGTGAACCGCGGAATCCTCTACATGTTGTACTATGCGCTGGCTGACGCAACAATTGGATATGGTATAAATGCATATGGACTTACCTTCACAACTTATTTAAATAAAATTAAATCATTACAAATAAGGTTTTTAAAAATGTTAGTCGATCCTAAAACTAAAAAATCAGTAGATAATAAATACGAAAAATTATTCAAAATTTGTAAAATTGTTCCTGTAGACAAAAAAGTAAAGTCCTCTATCTTATTAGAACAGCATAGTATAGTAACTTTTAAGAAGCTCCAAAAATATAATCGGCCGAAACGCCAAGTTACACAAAGGAGGAAATACTTGGTTCCAACGGTTAAAAATTACTTTGGTCGGCGTACGCGTAAATGGATAACTCCAACTTTGTGTAATGAGGTGGCGGACATATACGACGAAAGCGTGTCTAAGGCACAACTGAAAGGTATGCTGCGGAAACACTATTTATCGTTGTGTCCATAGCAATTAAATCTATATATATATAATTTTTATTTTTAAATAAGTTAATAATAATAATAAGTAATAATAATAATAATAATAATAAGTAAATAATAACAGGCTGAAAATTAAATAAATAACTAAGAAGTGAAGAACTAGTATACGGTAATCATAAGTAGAGAATTAGATTGTTATATATATATATATATATACTATACAAATAATATATTTATAAATATATACCTATAAGTGGTAACTGTATATTATAAGTAAACTATTGTAACACTAGGAGTGTGAAGCGAGAAACTGTTGTAATTGCCGACAAACTGGCTTGCAGTTTGGCAGATATGGAAATGTGGAATATGTACACTCATTTGTTGGTTAAATAAATTAAAAAAAAAAAAAAATAGTTTCGGAGATAAGGGGGGAAATGGTCAATATTAAGCTTGATCCTTTCAACAAGCCCTTTCATTTGACACGATACGGTTTGCAAAACAGTATTTGTTTAATTTTGATTTCGATATATTTTTTTTTCAAAATTCAGTTGTTTTTCAAAATTCAGTTGTTTTTTTTGTACCTTCGTCTTTGGATCACAAAAAAGTACATATAAGAATAGCAATATTTTAACTTATTTAGTCCAGTAAGTTTCGGAGTATAGTTTATGTAAGTTTCGGAGTATAGTAAGTTTCGGAGGCTGTGAACGGCGGTCGCCCAGATGCACGAGTGATCCTATAAGGGTTCCGTTTTTAGATTTTTCGTTCGGAACCCTAAAAGCATTAAAAGTCAGTATATGGGATCACACTGTATACAACAGATCATCTAGGCTATAAAACGTTAATGAAGTTAATGATACTAATGTCTTATTTATTTCTTTACAACCTAAATGGTTGCACTGCAAAGTTTAAATAAATATCCATAATTCCTATGTAAGGGTTGATTCACAGATGGAATTTTAAACCCTATATCCAAATATGTCCATGCAGGAGGTGAGCAAGGTTTTGTGGAAAACTCTAGTTTGGTGTTCAACCCCAGACAAAGAGTGGAGACTATCATGATGATATGAATCATACAAATTTTTACGAAATAGATTTCGGAGAAATGGGTACCTAATTTAAAAAAGCCCACATCCATATTGTCATGGATAACACTCCGTATCACAATACAACAATAAACAAAATTTCCAACGCTAACTCAAGAAAAAGTGAGATAATAGAGTGGCTAACGAGACATAATATTTATATTTTCTCCAGAATCAACCTCAATTATTTGTAATTATAAAAAGAAATAAACCTAAGCCAGTTTATGCAGTTGATTCGATTTTAAGAGGCCTGTGTCACAAGGTGTTTTTTATTTAAGATTTATTTATATATTTATTTTTAGTACACATCGGTGGAAGAAAGTTTTGTGCAAGTATAATCATTGTTAATTTTTTTATTCACCCTGTCCTACTTCAGATATTTGTGGGGCTTTTTATTACTTCTATTTATACATTACGAGTAACCGCCCTCGCTTTGCTTCGGTTTTGTTTATTTTTTACACCTTGGGTTACATTATTGGAGTTTTATTAAGGATCCCTAATTTTTTTGAAAATATAATATAGTTACTCGGGGATAGTGTAGCTTTCCAACAGTGAAAGAATTTTTCAAATCGGTTCAGTAGTTTCGGAGCCTATTCAATGCAAACAATCAAATCTTTCCTCTTTATTATTAGTATAGATATAGATTAATTTAATTTGGGCTCCTTTGCTTTGCAGGTATTGCGTTTACGGCCATATCATTGTGACCTAAACCCCATAGAACTCGTCTGGGCTTCCATGAAAAGGAAGGTGGCAGAAGTGATCATTGGGAAGCCCACTGAATGCCAAAAATGGTGGAAAATGTATTTGAAGCTATTTCTACCGATGAATGGCAAAATTACTGTTTACATGTAAAGAAGTTGGAGCAAGAGTATCGATTAAGATGGATACTTATATAAACTATTCATTATAAAATTATCCTCAGAAGACGAAAGTAATGACAACAATGAAAATTTTTATGACGATGATGGTTTTAGTAATAATTACGACATAATTCCATTAAACATAGTTCTCGCAAACATAGTTCTGACTTCTGATACACCTAATTTTTTTTGAATACTCCGGCTCATAAGGGAGTGATAGAGGAGCGTGTGCCCTCCACTCTGTAGCGGAATTTGCGATTCGTCAAAAAGTCTCGCATGATGTGTACGAGTCTGTCTGGCACTCCCATTTGGAAAAGCTTGTAAATCAAGCCGCTGCACAGTGTGGTATTTGACTCCAAAACCTGAAATGTTCAGAGATTATAGTACAAAAAAAAGATGTTGGATCATACAGCAACACGACTAAGGCTTCCAAAAATACGGATTTTCTAATTACGTATTTAGATACGCATTTCACTGCTCTAAATACGTAAGTACGTAATTACGTAACTGATTTGTTTTTTTAGGGGGCAATTTTTTTGCGTGTAAAATATCAAAGTTTTATTTATTTAATCTTTGTTCTTGATAATATGACGCCATCAAAAACATAACTTATAAAAAAAATCAAGTCTCGCAACTCAGTTCTACCGTAAAAAATGAGATCCATGTATGATGGCCAAGTCAATCTATTTATTTAGAACATAAAATATTGTTAATATTGATATGGTCACTGTAAGATGTTGTTAGATTAGTTAATTACGTAATAACTTAAGACAGAAGGACCCTTAAGTAGGGATTGAATAAATTAACCGACTTGGTATTACATTTTTACGGTAGAACTGAGTTGCAAGTTGCAAGACATGTTTTTTTGTTACAAGTTATGTTTTTGATTACATCTCAGCTTCATCTGAGACAGTCATGTGCCTCAAAAGTATACCAGAGTTTCAGAGAAACTGGCAACTTAGTGCGAAGACCAGGTTCTGGCCGTCAGCGATACACTTCTGTGAGAAATTACCGTTTTATTGTCTCCACTTCGCTCCGGAATCGATACCTGACCGGCGTTGACGTCCAGCAGCGGCTCAGCGAAGTTCGAGGGAGGGCTGGCAGCGAGTGGACAGTGAGACGAAGACTTAAAGAAGCAAACTTGACCCCAAAAAGGTCAGGCCACGGGACCCAAATTAACTGCAGCCCACCGACAAGCCCGGCTTCAATTTGCCCGCGATCACTTAGACTGGGCTAAAGAGCAATGGAGCCGAGTCTTGTTCTCGGACGAAACCAGAATGTGTCTGCATGGTAGCGACCGTCGAGGAAGAGTTTACAGGAGACCGGGGGAGCAATTTGCACAATGCTGTTCTGCGGAAGCCGTGGCATACGGGGCCCACCCACTGAATGATGTGGGCAGAGATTTCTATCGAAGCAAAAACGGAGCTGATATTCGTACCCGGTGGAGGTCTGGGAGGGAAGCTAACCGCAGAAAGATACATCAACAACATTCTGCTAGACCATTGTGCTTCCCTACGCCGGTTTTATTGGCCAGGATATGCTGTTAATGCACGATAATGCCCGCTGCCACACCACTGCAGAGACAAGACAGTACACCTGGAAGAAGTCGGGATTCCAACACTAGACTGGCCAGCCCGTAGCCCTGACTTAATTCCAATTGAAAATTTGTGGGATGAGTTGAAAAGGCAGGTACGAGGAAGATGGCAAGCTCCAGCGTCGATTGAGGACCTAATAACTGCTTTAGTCGAAGAGTGGCAGGAAATCTCTCAAGAGTCCATCAGGAAACTCACCCGGTCGATTACAAACCGATTACGAGCAGTCATTAGAGCCAGGGGGTCATTGGAGTCATTAATACAAAATATTGAGGGGGAAGAAAATAAAATTGGAAATAAAATTTTAAGATCTTTTCGTTTTATTCTATTCGTTTAGATGTCCACAATTTCGACCTGTTGCACTAATTCCTAAAATTTAAGTAGGAAATACAAAATAAAATTATTTTCTTTACTAGCATTTGAAATCCAATAAAGTTACATTTCAAATGACATACCTACCACATTTTATAATTTTACTGCATGAAAATTTTTAAAATTGTTTTAAATAATCCCAGTTTAGGTGGTTCCAGTTTAAAGTTCTCAAGTGTAGAAAACTGGACTGAAATTGCAAAATATTTTAGTTTTTCCTTTATTTATACACTAAATGCTAATTGCGTTCTAAATTTGAAGTTATCTGCTAGAAGTGCCTCATATTTTTGATGATCGGTCAGTCTGTCAGTCAGTGTGCGAGTGACGAAATTAAGAAACTTTGACTAGTTATAATTCTTAAACTACTGGTTTAAATTGAATGAAATTTGAAATATACCGTGTATATACAATGCCTGCTTGGTTACTGAAAATGCAGGCTTCTAGCTTTATCTATAACGAAGTTATCGGGGTTCGAAAATAGCCTGAACTGCTTCGAGAAAAGGAATGGTACGGCCGTACTGCTTTTTTTTTGCTCGACTTGGCGGGGGCACTGTCATGCCCCCAGATCTCATAAATGATAATGAAGTCAATGTTCTGTCACCAAGGGAACTTCTTAAACTTCTTTCTTTTAAATTAATAATATCCTATCTATGTAATTGCGTTATTTATTATCCGTTGCGTTATTATCCGTAATTACGGATTTGAACTCTTCAATTACGTATTTGTGGGATTCTTAAAATCTGTCCGTAATTACGTATTTTCGTAATTACGTAAGTACGTATTGGAAGCCTTAAACACGACACATTTTGAATATTAAAGAAGCTACAGAAACTTTAAGTGAGGATGAAAACAATTTAAACGATCACGTTTGGGCTCGCGTGAATCCACATGCTTCACGGCAGGGCAGATTCCAACACCAGTGGCGGCTGAATGTGTGGGCTGGCCTTTATGACGGGCATGTCATCAACATCATGTCAACGGTAGCAACTATCTAACGTTTTTACAAACGGAATTCGAAAAGGCGATTGAGGACTTTCCTGTGGCTGACTGGGATTACTTTGAGAACCAAAGAAACATGGTGTTTCAGCATGATAGAGCTCCGGCACATTTTGCACGAGCATTTTGACATTTGCACGAGGCAAAATTATCATATCGATATCGGAGCTCAAAACCCCTGCTAACGGAAAATCATATGAAAAAACGCCTTAGCTGAGCGAGTGAGAACAAACATCGCGATTGGTCGAAAGTAGTTTTTTGTGATGAAGCGATTTTCTAGGCATGGGTTCCGGTTTTAGGTATTTTTCAATGGTGTCCTCACACCAGTAAATAATACACGAACGGACACGGCACTGAGTTTATTACAGTTTGCTCCTTTTACAATGTACGGTATACACAGTATTGTAATATTGATAAATACAAATTACGGCGCGTACACATAGAACATCCGTTTTACAGGTCCGTTTAAACGTATATGTTATTAGGGCGCTTGTACACGCTAAGAAAAAACGCCGGGCGTACCTAAGAATTCGTGTCGTAACTAGAAAATAACTGTGTACACTGCTCGCAGCGGTGCACGAAAAAAATCTTGTCTGCGCAAGACACGACGAGGCGAACGTTGTTGCGGAGCGGCGGGGGGGCGGTGTAGTAGGGTTGAGCCAGCCCAGTTTTTGTTGTGCGTTGTGCGTTTGGTGTGGACGTGTATTGCAGCGTAGAGTACAAAATGGCTGATGAGTTACTTATAACTTTAGTAGAAGGACGACCGGTATTGTGGGACAAAACTTTAGACATATACAGGGTTATTTGTAACTCGACGTATTCCTGGCGGGAGCTGATGAAGGAGCCAAAATGCAATATATTTGATGTTCATTTGTATGAGCAAAAAAAAAAATCTTGCTACTTGTGGAGATATTTGCAATTTAAACTTTTTTCGTTATTTACCCGGATTTCTGCATTTAGGTACAAATTGAAAAAAAAATACGTATGGTATGGTTATTATTTAAAATTATTTTTCTAACTAACACTTCAATAAAGCCCACCCTACCTTATTAAGATGAAAATTCCTTCAGAATGAAAAACTACGAGCTACAACAAAAACAAAATTATTTTAAAAATACATGTTACGTGACAAAATATGTTGTCTAGTTCAAAAAATTACCATGACACTAGGCATACAGGTTATTGCAAAAACTTGCCCATTTAATCAGCTTTAAAAAAAGGTATAAATGTTAATCCTTAAACATGTAATTCTTAACAAAAACGGCGTTTCACTCATCGTAGGTAGATAAAAGCGAGGACGCGACTTTGTTTTGGATGTCGTATTTATTACCTGCTTTTCGATGTGATTCCTGAGGGGACGATGTGAATGGACTGTTGTTGGATGTGAATGACCGATGTTCCAGAAAAAATTAAAAATAATTTATTATTTCAACATTACGGTTGTCTGGCTCACTACCGACTTACTGTGCGACAGTGGTTGAATAATACAGACCCAAATAACTGGATGGGAAGAGGAGGGCCAATACTGTGGCCTGCACGAAGCCCAGATCTCACGCCGTTAGATTTTTACGTGTGGGGTCACATGAAAAGTCTAGTTTATGCCACCAAAGTCAGTTCGATAGAAGAATTATTAAGAGAACGAATTATAAGCGCGGCGGAACAGATAAGTTCAAGTTTTAGCTCAAGGGTGACAAAAACAGAAATGAGAAAGAGGATTCGGACCTGTATAAGAAATAGAGGGGCTCATATTGAGCAAGACGTATGAACAAAAAAATAATAGTTTGTGCATTACTTTTACGCTTTATACTTTTTAACCCTGAAATATGCTCTACCTATGATGAATAAAACGTTGTTTTTGTTAAGAATTACATGTTTAAGGATTAACATTAATACCTTTTTAAAAAGCTGATTAAATGGGCAAGTTTTTTCAATAACTTGTATGCCTAGTGTCGTGGTAATTTTTTGAACTAGACAACATATTTTGTCACGTAACATGTATTTTTAAAATAATTTTGTTTTTGTTGTAGCTCGTAGTTTTTTATTCTGAAGGAATTTTCATCTTAATAAGGTAGGGTGGCCTTTATTGAAGAGTTAGTTCGAAAAATAATTTTAAATAATAACCATACCATTCATATTTTTATTTCAATTTGTACATAAATGCAGAAATCCGGGTAAATAACGAAAAAAGTTTAAATTGCAAATATCTCCACAAGTAGCAAGATTTTTTTTTTTTTGCTCATACAAATGAACATCAAATATATTGCATTTTGGCTCCTTCATCAGCTCCCGCCAGGAATACGTCGAGTTACAAATAACCCTGTATAAAGATAAAAGACTCACATACGAAGCATGGAGAGAAATATTTACTATCTTAAACAAAGACTTCGACGAAATGACAAATGTCAAAAAAAATGAATATGGTAAGTACTTACAACATATTACTATCTTTTTACAATTTTCAAAAATACAGATTACTAGATATATTCTATATAGCTATATATTATTATAAATATTAATCATTGTCGTTACCCACATTAAATACATCTACAATAAAAGATTTAAGTTGCAAGCAATCATAAGTTCAATAGCGCTAAGTAGCTTAAGGACACGGCTTTGCTTAAAACGATAATGACTAATACTTATAATAAAATACGTATAAACATGAAAAAAAATATGACATGTAATTGTTTATTTAAACAATATGGCAGGTAAGAATAATTCCTTGTTTCACACTTTTTGGATTAAAATTTAGTAGTCGGGTTTTAGCTTTAGAACTTATTTTTTATGTGTATTTATCTTGCCATGGCAGTGATCCTTCATCAGAGGAAAAATATTCAGTATATTTTTGACGAATTTCGTCTGCTGTGAGATTATTGCCTTCTAAATGCAATGGACTATTTAATCGGTCTCGATTGATTAAAGGCTCAACGTGACCTTCTTCTGTATGAATAAAATTTTGCAAAACGCAAGTAGTTTTTACAATAGCAACTGTTAAATCGAGACTTAAGTTTAAAGATCGGTGCAGAATTCTCCATTTGTTGGCCATTATTCCAAATGCACACTCGACGTATCTTCTTGCCCTTGTCAAGCGATAATTAAATATCTTTTGTTCTTTTGTGAGTTCGTTACCACCGTAGGGTCGAAGTACGTTAGCATGAAGTGCGAAAGCTTCATCAGCTACAAAAACATATGGTAATATATAGTTAGTATTTATTATAGAGCATGGGGATGGTATGTTTAACGTATTGTCAACAAGTTTTTTCCAAAACTGTGTTTCTTTGAAAACATTTGAATCACATTCTTTACCATACGACCCTACATCAATAAAAATGTAATTGTAGTTGGAATCCACAATAGCCATGAGAACAATAGAAAAGAAATGTTTATAATTTAAAAACATTGATCCACTTTCTTCGGGTTTAATTATTCTAATATGTTGCCCGTCCAGTGCTCCAAGACAGTGTGGAAAATTGGCATTTATTTCATATCTTTGTGCTATATTCAACCATTCTTCTTGTGTTGGCATCCGCATATAAACTGTAGATAATTCTGACCAAATATGATGAGTAACTTCACGTACAATGTTCGCTATTGTTTTTATTCCGATTCGAAAATCGAAATGAAGACGTGCGAAGGCATCTCCAGTTGCCATGTATCTGTAAAAAATTGTAACAATGTCTTAGAGCAAGAACACACTTGCAACTTGCAGTGCGATTAATTGCAAGTGTGTTCTTACTCTTACAATGAGGTCATTTCCTTTTTTATATGAAGTTTATGTCTACTTGCAATAGATGGTACCTACTTTCTTACGGTAGTTCGTTTTTTGTTTCAGCAAAGTCTACAGCAAAAAAATGGACAAGTTTGCGAGATAGGTGGATGAAATGTCACAGAAGACTTAAAGAAATGAAATCGGGATCGGGTGCTAAGAAGATTCGTAAATGTGATTTTTACGACGAAATGTTATTTTTGACAAAAATTGTAACACGCCGAGACACTGAGTCAAATATACCCGAAACAACAAACGTGGAAAAAAGTCCCGTAGAACATACACCGATCGCGAAAAAAAAGAAACAGGATGTTAGCGAGGTGGACAAAAATATGGCAGAATTTATAAAGGCTGTTACCAAAGAAGAAGAGAGCCGTGCCATGTCATTTTTTAAAAGTATAGCTCCGAGTGTTGATAAGTTCAGTGATGAGGAAATGGTGGATTTCCAGTTTGAAGTTTTAAAACTTGTGCGTTCTACGCAACAACGAAAGGGAAGTGATGTTCAGCATCAATGGAGTACTGAGTATTACAAAACAACGCAGCCTTCTACGTCGTCATTTAACGTACCCGGCCCATCATACTCGACTCGACCAGGTTACAGTACTCAAAAATCTACATCCATTGAATTTGACACCGAAACTATTAGTAGTGTGGAAACATCGCATACAGATGAATTTCACTTTGACTTTTCTGAAGAATATGAACATGTGGAGTCTGTTGAATTCGGAAACATGTAACACTTCAAAGACATTTATTATTGTATAACGTTCAAATCAATATGCTTAAAAAAATTACTTACCTTAATGTTACGGCCAATCTAATGTATGGAGGAATACTTTCTCGCATTTTGGTATTTTCATGTCGTATATTATTTTCTATTGTTGTCAAAAGCTTGTCAAACGTAGACATTTTCATGCGAAAATAATCCACAAATTTTTCCTCATGTTGTCGCATGACACGGTAAAGGGTAATGAACCCGCCAAACTCATTTTTCTCTTGTATAATTGGATGAACCCAGTAAAGTCTCTTGTTTTTTGTTTCCTTTTTTATTTTGTTATAATAATAATATGCAATTATCATTCTTTTTTGCTTTGTAGTTAACATTTATATAAATAAACGAAACTTACACTTGTTATTACTTGCGCGCCCTACGCCCGACTGTCGACTGCACGAAAAGAATCGTGTCGTGTACACGTTTCCATTGGTCTTGTCTGCGGAAGACACGAAAAGTTTTCGTGTGTGGAACAGACAAAATTCTTGTCGTCTACACGAAGAATTTGTCTTGTCTGCCGCAGGAACGGCAAATTTTCTTAGCGTGTACAAGCGCCCTTAGCGTATGTAGTTGTATGAGCGAGTTCATACAGAATACAGTATTCCGGATCCAGTAAAAAATACTGATCCGACAAAATAAGCAGCAATCCGTTTTACAGGTCCGTTTAAACGTATATGTTATTAGCGTATGTAGTTGTATGAGCCAGTTCACACAGTATTCCGGATCCAGTAATACTATACTAATCCGTTTTATCGGATTGAAACCGCACGAGGCTTTGCACGGGGGTGCGCGGGGTGCGATGTGCTACACACAGCCGCCATTTGCCGGTTTCATTCCTAGAGTAGTGCACGTGTCCAGTGCTATCATAATCATGGCAAGCAAGGCGTTTGAAAAATATGTTGAGCAAGAAGTTTTGATAAATTGTGTTGAAAGTAGACCAGTTCTTTGGGACAAAACACTGGAGATTTATAAAGATAAAATTGCAAAAACCGCAGCTTGGCGCGAAATATGCGGTATTCTAAAGGAGGATTTTGAAGCTATGGAACAAAAAGAAAGACAAGAATTTGGTAAGTATTTATTTTATATTGTAATGGAGACATTGTTTTTTATTTTAAATAGCTTCATTCTGCCAAGAAACTGACCCAGATTCGGACACGAAATAGTTTTCGAATTCCGTTCGAACTGAATTTGCAGTTCGACCACCTCGTAGCGTTTCATCATCAGGTAGGCTATTGAAATGAAATGCTTCAGATTCGGATGTGTTGCCATCCTTTAAGCCCTCTTTTTCCCTTATAAAGTTGTGTAGAACGGTACATGCCTTAACTATCCATATAGCTGTTGTTTTGTTGACGTCTAGAGGCCGGTGGAATACTCTCCACTTATTAGCAAGAATACCAAATGCACATTCAACGTATCGTCTAGCTCTGGTCAAACGATAGTTATATATTCGCTTATTTACGTCTAAATGCGTCCCGCTAAATGGCCTCATTAAATTTTCGTGTAAACCGAAACCTTCATCGCCGATTATGACGTAGGGAACTCTCGTTTCTGAGCCTGTTATTAATGGGCAAGGTTCTGGTATTTGTAAACTGCCATCTAGCATCATTTTCCAAAATGTCGACTCCTTGAATATTGATGAATCGCATTCTTTTCCATACGACCCAATACTAACATATAGAAAACGATAGTCAGAGTCTACGATCGCTAATAATATGATGGAAAAAAAGTCTTTGTAATTTAGGTACATTGAGCCACTTTTTGCTGGTTTTCGAAGTCTGATGTGTTTACCGTCCACTGCTCCTAAACAGTGGGGAAAATTTGCTTTTGTGTCGAATCCATTTGATATATGCTCCCATTCACTCACTGTTGTAGGAAGTCGCATAAACTCGTCATTCAAGTTGTTCCATATGCATCGTGTAACTTCCTTAATAATGTTGCTTATAGTTGACACACCGACACGAAAGACGTAATGAAGTTCTTGAAATGTACACCCAGACGCTGCATACCTAAAAAAAAAAAATTAATCAATTACTATATTATTACACATATATTGACTTCCCATACAAAGTAACGTTAGTGACTGTAAGGGTTTAGTTTTAGTTAATTTTGTCTATTACTGATTATGTATATGTCTATGTTTCGTAGAGGTACTTCTCTATGGTCAGACTATTAAAGATGGCTTGATGAATAAGTCTTGTTTTATTATAAAACTATAAAATATTATAGTGACCAACAAATTTTGTATGGAAAGTCGAAATTTTTATGAGAGTTTTTAGCAAAGTCGTAAATCAAAACTCATACTTATACAGGGTGTTTTTGACGTCATAACGCAAACTTCGCGAAAAGGCTACACTTAATGCCACTAATCAAATTGTGAAAGTCATTCATCTCGCTAATGATCGGTTACAGAAATTGTCATTTTCGAGCGCGCAATGTATTGTGAACACCGCGATTTCAACGCGCGATAACGTACCTTTGACCACAGAACAATAATGGACTAAGCAGAATAGCGGCTTCTTTTGAGAAAGCGCGCGCAATCCAAAATGTTCATAGTGGCGCAAAATGAAGTAATAGATTTCCGTCCTTATGTTCTTTTATTTATGTTGAAAATTGATTATTTATTTTTTTGTAAAATTTCATTTTCGTATGAAGGTTAGCGGCGTTTTTGTACTCATTGTTCGCGCCGCTCGGCGGGGCCGTGCTCTGTCGGCGCGCCGCCAAAGGACGGGCGTCCTTTGGCGGAGCGTCTTTTGATATTTTGCCGCCTCATAAAAATGTTTTTAGAGACGCAAAATTAAGTAATCCATTTCCGACCTTCAGTAGTTAAGTTAATGTCGAATATCGGTTATTTCGTTTTGTTTAGATTTTAGCTACAGGCGGTACGAATAAAGCGCACGGCTCGCGACTTTTGTAAAAGTTCAAATGAAAGGTCATCGTTCTGTGGTACGATGACCTTTCATTTGAACTTTTATAAACAGCTGAGAAGACACCATTTCTAGTTTTATTTACATTGCTACTTTTAGTGAAAGTAGTGAATTAATTACTTTTTTATTAAAAATCTCATTGGGTTAGGTAAGAATAACGATTATGAAGAGTCTAAAGTAAAAAAAACTCCAAAAAAAAATGAAAAAATTAGGAAAAAACCGACGAAAAATTCCAACACGGGGGGGTCCAGAATCATGTCCTGGAGCCATGGTATCCGTTTGTGCGTCGACGTGCCTAACACCCTGTATATATAGTACATAAATAAAATAAAATTAAACTGAACTGAACTAAATTATAAAATTACCTAATTAAAATAAATTGATTTAAACATTAGTAATACTTTTTTGCTTCCCATTATTTACTGACCGATTAGTTCTTGCACTGTCAATTTGACTTATCCACTGACCAATATGGTAATTAATTACTGACAAGTCTATTCTACCTTCTTATTCGCCTTTCACTTACTAAGCTATTGACAACCATCTTATATTATTATTTACTTGCTTCAGGAAAATATGTTATAAAAAAATGGAATTCGACTAGAGATGCCTGGATACGAACATTGAGTGAGAAAAAGAAATTGAAGAAATCTGGAGCTGCTGCCTCAAATACCAAGCCTTACAAATATCACAATCAAATGTTATTTTTGAAAAAAGTTGTCACCCCAGGTGATACACACGAGAACGTCCCTGCTAATGACAACATCACGGAAACAGTAGAAAGTAATAAAGACAACGAAGATGAACCTGATCAGATTACGGAACAAAGTGGTAGTGACAGACAAAAGGAAAGACAAAATTTAGCCCCGCCGCAACGCAAGGCAATCAAAAGAAATGTGAATGAAGTAGACGCCAAAATGATTGAATACATGAATGATCAGTTAAAAAAAAGTAAAAATGAGTTTGAAGATCCCAATTTATCGTTCTTCAAAGGTATTTTGCCGCAACTGGCTTCACTTAATGGCGATCAAATTTTAGAATTTCAGTCTGGAGTGATAAACCTTTTACAAAATATTAAAAGTAGAAGATATGGTCAGTCAAACTACGAGTGGCCTCCATATTCACAAAGTTCTAGCACTCCTCACTACCACACCCAAGGTTATTTTAGTAGGCCACATCATCTTGACTCTACACCATCAGTAGAAGGTTCGCCATCAGTAGAATCTACATTCAGCCAGGAGTCAGACTTGCCAGATCTGTCTATGTTTTGAAATAAATCTTCATTTTTGTAAACCTTTTTGTCATTTTAAATTTTAATTGATAATAACAAAAATTAAAGTTCTTACCTTAAAAATATCGCTAGTTTTACTTCAGGGCACAAGCTTTTCCTCCAGTTTGTGTCTTTCTTTTTTAAATCCTTTTCTAATCGTTTAAGAAGGTCATCAAAAGTAGACGTCGTCATTCGGAAATAAGTAAAAAATTTAGATTCGTCTTCTTTCAGCTGACGCACAACAGCACCACGACAAAATCTTTGCCTTAATAGTGGATGTATCCAATAACGCCGGGGCTTCCTCCGCCGCAGACGACGATAGTACCAATACAACACGACAACGTCCATTCTCGTAGAAAGTAGGCGATACACTGAAGAACGAAAGTCCAGTAGCGTCGGATCTGTTAAAATCGGTCCTGTAAATGCTGTGTGAATATTACCTCCAGTAGCGTCGGATCTGTTAAAATCGGTCCTGTAAATGCTGTGTGAATATTACCTCCAGTAGCGACGGATCAGTTAAAAAGGATCCTGTAAAACGGATGTTCTATGTGTACGCACCCTTACTAGTATAATAAGCAAAATATATTCGTGAGAACCGCTCGGCTCGACACGTTAACCAGAACTCCCTCTGTCGGACCGTAAAAAGTTGTACCTATTTCAAATATTTTGTTTTGCAATAAATTTTAAAAGAAAGAAACCTGAAGGAGCAAGCAGTGACAGCGATGATTCCGTGGGTGACCTGACGAGCTAGGTCTCGACATCCAAAAAACTGGACTTAAATATAAATGAATACAAAGAAAATGACATCAAAACCTCCTAAAGCCATTCCTGCTTGTTACCACTGATGGATACATAATAGATGTAAAAGGACCTTATGCTGCCACTAAAACTGATGCCCAGATAATGAGCGATTTAATGAATGACGAGGAAAATCCTCTCCACATATTATTGCAGCCCAATGACGTATTTATTTTAGACCGCGGGTTTAGAGACAGTTTGGGCCATATTGAAGCATGTGGTTACAAATACCACGTTCCTCCAACGAAAGACTGGGATAAGTCGCAGTTTACTCAGTTTATCTCAAGCAAATGATTCCCATCTGGTTACAATGTGTAGATGAGTGGTGGAAGTGGTTAACGGGCGATTCAAAAGAGCCTTCAAGCTATTGCGCCAAAAATATTTTAACAATATGATGTCTAATATATTTGTGGCTTTTAAGATTGCAGCAGCAATAAAGAATCACTTCCATAGGCCCATCGCAGATAGCCCATACGCAGAAGCATTTTTACAAAAAATATCGGAAAAAATACATAGTCGAAATGTGTTGTACGACTATGTAGAAGCAAAACGATTAAAAACATGAGAGGTGTCAAGGGACACCCGGATGGAACGAAGTTCCTTTCGATTTAAGTTTTGTAGTACAGCGCCATCTCTGTACAACTTTCTGAATCACGCTAGCGCCATGTATACATTATACAGAGCATACAGTACAGCGCCATGAGTTTTACAGAGATGGCGCTGTACTGTAAAACTCTCTGAATCACGCTAGCGTGATTCAGTCGAACCTCCTCGTCGCTCATGATGTCCTAGTACTTCATTAAAAATTTGTGTGAAGTTAAAATTCTTCACAAAAATTTTAATGAAGTTACTAGGACATCACGAGCGACTAGGAGGTTCGACTAAATGCGACTGTGTTCAGTGAATACGTTCAGTCGAACCTCCTCGTCGCTCATGATGTCCTAGTACTTCATTAAAAATTTGTGTGAAGTTAAAATTCTTCACAAAAATTTTAATGAAGTTACTAGGACATCACGAGCGACTAGGAGGTTCGACTAAATGCGACTGTGTTCAGTGAATACGTTCAGTCGAACCTCCTAGTCGCTCATGATGTCCTAGTACTTCATTAAAAATTTGTGTGAAGTTAAAATTCTTCACAAAAAAAATAGCGTGATTCAGAAAGTTGTAACAGTACAGCGCCATCTCTGTAAAACTAACTGAATCACTTCAAAAAAAGTGTCGTCATTCGCAAAATCAAAAAGTGTCGAAATTTTCCGTCTAGCCCCCTTTCACAACGCACGATAAGGAACTTCGTTCCAATAATAGAAGAGCTGATTTCCAGAGAATGGAAGCAAATGACGTGCAAGGTTTTCCACGACTGAGTGAAGAAGACGTGATTTTACTGTCATTAGGGACATATCAGTTAAAACTCGCGAGATTTTACTGCAGTGAGCATCTAAATAACGGGTTATATATAATCGAACCGTATAGAGAAACTGCCTTGGAGGACATAAGTGAATACGGAATTCAAGAACTACCCTCAAGTAGACTAAAACTTGGCTTTTTGTATTTAAAAATAATAGAACTTAGTTAATTAGGATAATGTCAATAGATTCAACATCTCATAGTTTATCGTATTTGTAACGTAGTTTTTAAGTTTTCCAATATGTGTCTGGCCTGCGTGTTGATGACACTTTATAATATTTAAGTAACCATTTTGAAACTACATACGGTGGTGGATCAATAATGGTTTAGGCGGGCATTTGTTTGGGAGCTCGCACAGACTTGGTAGTGATTGACAGAGGGAGTCTGACTGCAGACCGCTATATCAGAGAAGTTTTAGACGAAAATGTCGTACTGTTTGCCCCATATATCAGTGACGATTTTGTTTTTATACAGGATAATGCTCGGCCGCATACCGCTCGGGTAACTCAAGCTTATCTTAATGATATGAATATCACTGTTATGGAGTGGCCGGCGAGATCACCGGATATGAACCCAATAGAGCACGTTTGGGACTTGCTGAAAAGAAAAGTTAAGTCCAGAATTCCAGCTCCAACTGGGACCCAAATGAACTGCAGCCCACCGACAAGCCCGGCTTCAATTTGCCCGCGATCACTTAGATTGGGGTATAGAGCAATGGAGCCGAGTCTTGTTCTCGGACGAAACCAGAATGTGTCTGCATGGTAGCGACCGTCGATGAAGAGTTTACAGGAGACCGGGGGAGCGATTTGCACAATGCTGTTTTGCGGAAACCGTGGCATACAGGGGTGCGTCTTGTATGATGTGGACAGGGATTTCTATCTAAGAACTATATAAAGGCAATGATTGTTCATTTTATTTTCATTAGCATTATCGTGCGCAATTGAGAACAGGGTTTTAGAAGTTAATCTTTTACTCACGCATCTGTAAAGTGCAAACCATGTCGGAAGCAAAAAAGAAGAGGCGGCAGTATTGTGCGGATTATATTAAATACGGATTTATCGAAAATCCCACAAATCCATCATCGCCATTGTGCCTTATTTGTAAAAAAACATTTTCAAATGAAGCGATGAAGCCTTCTAGGCTTCAAGATCATTTTAATAAAATGCACCCGGATAAGAAAGACAAAGATGTGACCTATTTTCAAGACATGAAAAAGAAGTACGAAATTCAGCCAACTATATCAAAACTTTTTTCATCAGCTTCTAAGCAAGACGATGACGGACTTCGAGCTTCGTACAATATCTCATTGTTGATTGCTAAAACAGGGAAACCACACACTATTGGGGAAGATTTAATTTTACCAGCAATCAAAGAAGTAATAACCACTGTACTCCATAAACCAGCTGCAGATATTATCCGAAAAATTCCTTTGAGCAATAGTTCTGTGCAAAGACGAATTGATGAGATGGCTAAAAACATTGAAGAATCATTGTGCAATTATCTGCAGACTTGTCCATTTTCAATTCAGCTGGATGAGTCCACTTTACCCACCTATGAAGCATTGTCGTTGTCATACGTGAGGTTCATTAAGAATGAGAAAATATGTCAAGAACTATTGTTTGCTACAAATTTGGAAACGGATACAAAAGGAAAAACTATTTTTAATACTCTAGAAAAGTTTTGTGCCGAAAAGGAAATTCCTTTGAAAAATATTTTGTCTACGGATGGCGCACCGGCTATGACAGGGCGTCACAAAGGCTTCATAGCGTGCTTAAAAAATAAAGTTCCTGACGTGCTTGCTGTGCATTGCGTAATTCATCGCCAGCATTTGATTGCGAAAAATCTGAATGAACGTCTCCATATATCACTGCAATATGTCATCAGATCAGTTAATAAAATCAGAAGTAACTCGTTGAATAACAGATTATTTAGTCAGCTTTGCATTGCCAATGATGAAGATTTCAACCGACTGCTGCTTCACACAGAGGTGCGCTGGCTGTCAAAAGGCACTTGCTTGACTCGATTTTACAATCTGTTTGGATCTGTGATAGAGTTCCTAGAAAACAAAGACCCAGAATTTCGCGACAACCTTATCTCATCAAAGAACGATATTGCGTACTTGACAGACCTGTATAAATTGTTTAATGATGTCAACCTCCAACTTCAAGGTGATGACCAAAAAATTGCATTGCTGCTTTCGTATCCAAACTACTATTATACAAAAGAAATATCGGCAAACGGGAATTCAATAACTTCCCAAATTTATCAGGAGTATCATTCAATAACGACGACTTGCTTGTTTACTGTCAATACTTGGAAAACCTCCACAGAGATTTCAGGGAACGATTCCAGGACGTTTTAAACATGGACATTGGACATATCACACTGGATTTTGGATCCTTTTTCAAATGTTAACACAACATGATCATCCCAGTTAGAAGAAGAACTAATAGAACTGATGACAAATGAGGAATTAAAAATTAAATTCAAGAATGGCTACCAAGAATTTTGGCTGCAGAAGCCGATTTCACAATTGCACCCAGGATTATAGTTGATAGTTCAACGATTTCTCATAGCATTACCATCTTCCTATTTAGCTGAACGTGGATTTAGTGCTGTAGCAACGTTGGTAACTAAAAAGGGAAATCGGCTTCATGTTACTGAACGCGGCGACTTACGGTTGTTTTAAAGTAAAATCGAGCCTGATATTAACAAACTCCTTAAAATGCATCAAATTCAACCTTCTCATTAGTTATGTCATAAATTCATGTCTTTTGAATGTCAAAAAAAATATTCCTCAATATAACTAAGCATGCGTTTTAATTGCTCCCATTGAAACATTCTTCTTTCATTCTTCATTTTAAACTCAGAAATAGGATAGGGGTCATATTCCTATCTTACGACTATAATAAAATATCTTACGTTTCAATATAATCGTTGGTTGATTATAAGTAAAACAAGCTTGTAATACTTTTGAACATAAACATATAATAATATTATAATTAACCAAGTGCCGCCTGCGCATCAGAACGCGACACTTGGCGCGCGCGATAGGGGTGGCGTCGGTAGCCCGTCTGGTCCAGTGGTCGTGCCGCGGCCAGACCATGTAACAACAGACCCTTTAATTTAATAAAAAAGAAGAAACTGAAGACGTAACAATGAGGAAGAGACCCAACAGTTTTATACAGGAGTATTTACAGCCTAACAAAAGGACAAAGAAAAAACATACAATCGATTTTATGAAAGAAAATTTGAGAACAAGTCCACGGAAAACTTGACTGGGGTAAGCTGTCTCTACATATACACAGGCACACCTCCTCATGGATATGGAATTCAAGCACCGAAAGTGGCAGAGACGGTAGATAGGACGATGGAGTACAACAGGAACAAGTGCAGTAAAGAAATCACAATTGGTGGGGTTGATGTGAGCAGGACCATGTGGAATTTTGAGACAGACGGAGCTTTTCCACATGGTGAAGTACATTCGAACTACGTCACAAGAGTTATAAAGGAAATGTGCTCGGACTTTCTAAGGCACAATGGTCCTCAAATTGATGCAACACTGGAGACTATTTTTCAAAAACTTAGGGAGAGTAATGCAGATGTACTCACTCAAGAGAAACAAACATTTTGTCCTTTTAGAAAGCAAAGTGTCACGGCTTCACAAGCATACGAAGAAGCATTGCTCTTTTTAGAGAAAAATGTGGGATTCCAAATATGCAGCTTATTTGACTGGATAAATGTGACCTTTGCATGCTTCGAAAAAGATGAGTTGATAGTGAAAGAACCTACTGAGGAAATGGTTGACAAAATAATTTATGATCCTGAGACACACCAACGA
The DNA here is from genome assembly GCA_963932265.1 of Thymelicus lineola. Lineage (NCBI taxonomy): Eukaryota > Metazoa > Arthropoda > Insecta > Lepidoptera > Hesperiidae > Thymelicus > Thymelicus lineola. The sequence continues at coordinate 9,628,072 of OZ010701.1, forward strand.
CTTATGACAAAGATACCCACCAAGAAAATTAAAGAAAGGGTCATAAGAGGCAGAGAAATAATCCATAAGAAGATGAGAGATCTGACTTGCCAGTTTGCTTCCTACATCAAGCACAAAGAGAGAGGGAAAAAAGACAGAAGGGCTATAGCTTCAGCAACTATGCTTTTAAGGCCTCTCTTATATATTGTGGAGCTTTTCCATCTAGAGCTAGCAAAGAGAATTCCTGGTTCGACAATATCAATAGGAGGAGAAGAAAAGGAAGCAAAAATAACCAAAAACATGGAACGCACTCGAATGGGAGCAGGAGTTTATTTTATCGGCGCGCCCCCCTTCCCCCTCGTACGCCGCCCTCCGCTGTAGACGCAACCAATCGTGGCAATAGCTGTTTTAAATTCGCGACAGATGGTAAGTAAAATTAAGATGGGGGGCTCTAGAAAAAAGTTCTCAAAGTGGGCGGTGACCAAAATAAGGTTGAGAAACTATGAAATAGAGCTATTGCAAGAAGAATTGGACGGTCGCATCAGGCAGTGAATAAATTTCTCAAGGAACCTGAAAATTATGGTAGACGTTTTACAGGACGAACAAAATTCGCCACTACACAAAGGGAACGTAGAGCGATATTACGTGAAGCGTCTAATTCAACTTTAACAGCTAGGCAAATAAAAAATAATGTTGGAACTAAAGCTTCAGTAAGAACAGTGCAGATGATAATACAACAATGTCAACAATGTGTTAAAACGCCTGAAGATTAAACGAAAACCGGCTTTAAAACAAATTCATATAAGTCAACGACTTAAATTTGCTCGAGTAAAAATGCAGTGGAAAACTGAATGGTTTAGTCATTTTTAGTGATGAAAAAAAGTTTAACCTTGATGGGCCTGATGGCCACTCTTATTATTTTCACGACTTGCGAAAAAATGAATTGATTTTGTCCCGACGCCATACAGATGTTGGTTCGGTAATGGTATGGGCAGCTGTTTCTTACAAAGGGGCTATTGATTTAGTTTTTTTAAAAGGAAGACAAAACTCCAAAAAATACATAGAACTATTGGAAAAAGAAAAAGAAAACTTTATTAAGGTCAATGGTGGTGAAGATTTTATTTTTCAGCATGATAATGCCAGTATTCATCTAGCACGCATTGTACTGACGTGGTTCAAAATCCATCACATCCAAGGTTCTGGAATGGCCATCGAATTCACCAGACCTTAATATCATGGAAAACGTTTGGGGATGGATCTCTTGTCAAGTGTATAAGAATTCACGACAGTTTACTACTTCACAAAAATTACAGAAAAAAATTACAAAATTTCGGTTGAATACTTAAAAACTCTATATGATTCAATGCCTTCCAGAATATTTGAACTAATTCAAAAGAATGGTAAAAGAACTCATTACTGATAATACTGATCAATAAATTTTATTTTTACTTGTAAAAATATTTGTTTCATTCTCTGGTCATATTCAAGGGGCGCACCGCGCAGTACATCGGTAGTATATTTAGTTAAATGTACTCAGATGCTACAGTATATCTTATAGGGCTACGTGACTAATAATATTTTCTTACTGAAGTCCTAATAGTATCATATAAAAATTTCAAAAGGCTAGAACACATTGCTTTAACAAAGGGGTGCCTGTGATGGTGTGGTCTTATTCATGTTGCGAGGAGTGTATATCTATTTCCAAGACTTTATAGACATATGGCACAAAATACACCTTAAACAAAATTTGGAAGACTCAGAACGATTAACTTTATATTGGAAAGTAGTAGAAATATTAAAAGATAATTATGAAATAAATATACATATTTTAAATTAATTGTACAATAATAAGTACAGTAGAATCCGTTTATTATGACTCCGCTTATATTGACCAACCGCCTATAATGACGTAATTCACAACGAAGTTTGGTTTTCATATAAAATTTTTTAACAAAGTCGGATATAATGACTTCGCTTACAGTGACATGTCGCTTATTATGACCCATTTTTAATAAATTTTGCCCGTTTATAGTGACCGACATGATTCTTTACACCTTTTGGAATGTTCGTTGATTCCCGACGACGTTCGGCACGTGGCTTGTATTTGTTTTGAATCTCAAAAAATGTAAAATATACATACATACGTGCATTTATTACGTGCAATTTTAATTTTTATTTAATATGCTATGTTTCTTTATTAAAATAAGTATTTATTTACCTAAAAAAATAAGGTTGGTTTTTTTTTCACAAAAATGCTTAGTATGACGTCCGCTTAGTATGACGTGTTTGTCAATTCCCTTCGATGTCATTATAAACGGATTCCACTGTATCTAGAAAACAAGAATTCATATCACTAGGAAATATATAATCCACAAACAAAATAGACATAGTTTACAACATATAGTTTTACACAATCTTTACACATTCACACAATAAGTGTAGGACGAGAAAAAGCACATGTAGAGGAATTACAAGACACGGAAGATGAATTTATACAATTATATGGAAATAATGAATCATCTATAGGGAGCAACATCAAAATGAATTAAACTTATACAATGAACACCGACAAAAACGACAATAGTAATTGTGAAAGTTAAAATGTTGCATATCTTGAGGCGTCAAATAATCAACAACTACAGACACTTTATAATTGACGCACACTGATTTAACAGTTTTCACAACAACATAGAAGTGGAAACGTCTACGTAGGATGATAAAACTTGAACTCGCACCGCACAGGAGGAACGAAAGCATCCATGTACTGCATAAACATGGCAATTTCATTATTTTCTTCACGAGTAAGAGTATCTTCGGTGACAGACATTATGGTGATAGACATTGACAATAAACTCGAAAGTCGAAGAACACTTAAGTTGAACGACTGAAGTAAGAATAACTAGCCTACCCAATACACAAGGTTTTATAATACCATACCCCACCCAACCAACCAGATAACAACAAAATTTACCAAGAATTCATTCATTTTGTTTAGGAATAAAATATTCTTCGAATTGTCCAATTACCTTTTCATAAGTTGGTGAATATATACCGAATGTATGTACCGACACAATCATGCTTCGTCTGAACAGTGTACTGTGTAACAGATGAGCGACTTGGGTATCATTCTGTAATGCACTTGCACCTGAGGCTATTCTATATAATTCGAACGATTGCTTCCAAGTTCCACCTTTTAAAAGATTCAGCAGTATGTTCCTCAATGAGCACAGGTCCTGAGGGTTTTATTTAAACTTGACACGCCACTTTTCATTTCAATCGCCATTGTTGATTGTTCCGTACCACAGATTAGCCATGGGCGGTAAAAACTATAAATAGTTTCAAAAACCATTTATTTGTATAATACCACAAATACGATATCACGTGCTACAAAAACTGTTTATTGAGAGAAACCATTTATTCGTGAATACAAGGTATTGCGCAATGCGCGGTAACGTATGAAAACGTGGTATAAACTATAAACAGTTTCAATAAACCTTTGCCACAAAAACTGTGTATTATGAGAAACCATTTATTCGTGAATACAAGGTATTGCGAGGTCAGGTATTCCGATTACGCCCGAGGAACAGACTCAAGCGCTGCCGAAATAATACGAACGTGACACAATAAGACACCTATGTTAGAGCGAGAGGAGAGTAGAGGAGTAAGAGGAGAGAGCGAGACTGAGCAGCAACCAAACCAAACAGTGAATGAATAATATTTTTACACGCTTTTTAACATTTTAAATGCAACGGGATATCGCCTTTATTCCTATTTCAATAACTATAGTAATTAGCTCAAGGACTTATTTAAGTTGGTTTTAATATTAAAAAATATAGAAATTAGAAATAGATACCAATTTATTATAGTATTTATACGTGTTCTATTGCGGGTATGAAAAATGATAAAATTAAAAAAATATGTAGGTAAAGTAAAACAAACTTTAAATTACAAATAAATTGTATATAATAACAAACGCTTACACACATTCATACCCCTCACCCCTGCAGTAGGTTTTTACACAGAATATTTAATTTATTAAAATTTTAATGTTTTGTGAGTTTTTACCTGTATCGCGGGTGGCATGGACGACAAATCACTACAACACCCATGACCCCAATACAAATATTTATCTGTCACATAAATATCTGCCCCGGCCGGGAATCGAACCAGGAACCCCTCGCTTCGCAGGCAGGGTTGCTACCAATTAGGCTATAAATCGCGGTACATACATTGAACCAAAATGGCTATCGTCTGCGCAGGTACAATTGTAGACAAAAATGCTAAGACAAGTGCTCTGCGAACCTCTTATAAATTTCTAATTCATGGGCTGATTTGTAACTTTCTTTGTTTGGGAAAATTTGGGTATTGTGTTGTAACATTTCAATAAATCGTTATTATTAAAAACAGTTTTAAAACCCTTTATCCTTAATACCGACTTTACCGAGAATATGAGAATACCGATGATACCAGATAAACCGAGTGAACCTTTCAATACGTAGTTATTAAAATAAACAGTTTTAAAACCCTTTATCGGCGACAATATCAATACATAGTTACGGTATTACGAAAACGCGTACCGACCCATGTCTACCACAGATAGTGTGGAGTGTGAGTCCTATATCTATGGTGACCACATTTTAAATTGGTCAATCTACTTCTACAGTTTAAAAAAACTACAAAAATCTACCACAGCCTTGGTAAAAACACAAATCTACCTCACTAACATGATAAAAAAGAGATGAACCATATTTTCATTATTATTCATCTTGCTCTTTAACTAGATACGCGGCAGCGTGTCAAGTAGGGTTCGAACAATACTTTCGATATTGAGTAGACCAGGTACATCGATACTTTTGATCGCGATACTCGATACTGAGTACTCGATACTCGTACCTGGTAAACACACGCAAGTACTCATATGAAACGTTGGTATCGAGTACTTTTAAAATACTGAGTATTTTTCAGTATTTTCATATAGAAAAAGATCAACTGTGGCCCTTTTTAGCACTTGGACTAAACAGAAAGTGTCATGGTGACATGAAATTCACTGTCGACGACCGTTTTTTTAGCTCTGATCTGACTGTGATCCTCGCGAGTACTCGATACTCGATACTGAGTAGTATCGATACTTCAGGACCGATACCTTGCCCGTCGATACCACACGAGTACTCGGTATCGATACCAGAGGCCGATACTTCGAACCCTAGTATCAAGTCCATAATGCCAGTATAGTTATACAAAACCTCAGTTATTTGCGTAGTCAAATGTAACGTTACATAGACTTACAATGTTTTAGTAAATATAACCAAAATACTGCTGTGAGAAAACGTGATTTATAGTAGTGTGATTTTTTTAAATAATTAGTAGGGTTTTTACTGTGGTGATAGTTATAAAATAATTTAACAATAATGGGAAACATTACAAAATATGTAGGTGTAACTCATCTGTCATCTCACCACTATCTTAGTAGTTTAGTAGTACTATTCTATTTAAGTAAGAAAAACAAAAAATGTAGGATCCTTATGCAGGGGTAAGGGGAGGGGGGCGACTTATCTCCGAAATCACCGATGCTAGAAAAATTCGCTCGAAAGCTAGTGCTTGTCATGTGGTCTCACTTAAATTTGAGCGAGATCTAACGAGTAGTTCTTGAGTTATCCCTTATTAAATATAAGGTTATTTTGTTGTCCAAAATTATTTAAGTACAAAAGTTCGTTAAAAGAGCTTATACTCATTCTATAAAAATCAAAAAACTTTTCGGGGTATCTCGGTAATTTTGGATGTTTTAAGTAGTTCAATCACAATCACTCTAGGTAAGTCTTGTCAGATTGATTGGGTGAATCCAATAGCGACGTATTTTCTTCTTTCACGCCAACCAAGATCAAATCGACGCCCCCGGGGAATAAAATGGTAATAGAGAAAAGTAAATTTTACAGGAGAAGCAAAAAACTAGTTTTGTTTTATCCTAGGCAGAATAATGATTGGGTATCTTTGAATTATGCATCAAAACGTGCGTTATTTTTTCCAGAATTACATTCCATAAAAAAATATAATTATATCTTTTTTATTATCACCAAAAACAATAATACTGTTATTATATGGAATTGTGTAGCAAGTAAGTGTATATAACAATTTTATTCCGGTGAAACCCTCTCATGCTATCGACAGTTTTCATCCCTTACGATACACTTTTATTGTATTTTTATGAATTAATTGTAAATGTATTAAACTATTACAATTTTCTTGCGGTCAAAGTTAATTTTGACGTATTGATATGTAACAATTTTATTTAGGGAAGAATAAAATGGTATAAGCGTCTTATTGATCTAAAGATACTAGTAGTTGTTCAGTAATATATGATTACGACTTTATTGTGGGCTACAATCTGTATACGACTTCCGAGGAATAAAAGTAAAATGGCTCTAATTTTATGAAATTCAAAGATAAAAATGTAAATTATATTTAGCAAATGTATATTGACTCGTAGATGCGAAAAATGAAAAAAAATTTTTTTCGGTAACCGTCGATTACGATTTTATTCCCCGGGGGCGTCGAAATATGCAATAAATCATAGAAATTTTGTCCACGAATAGCTATTAAATGGTGATTGGATTTAGGAGCCTGTGCTTCGGAGCAGATCAATTATGATAAATTTTTTTACTTCAGCCCTACCCGTAACCAATGCTGCCGTACCTTAAATTCGACTCTAGCTGGACTCTAGCTACAGCCCTGAGGAGGAGTAGCAATAAATTGTATGTTTTTTCTATAGTGGTACTCTCTTAACTAACGCACATGCGCGCGTGACAGAAAGAGATAAATATAAATAATCTAAAATTTTAACAAAAAATAACCGACTCCAAATGAAGTACATCCAATAAAAAAAATCATCAAAATTGGTTGGCGTGATATTGAGTTATTCGTCCATTTATCGGGCACATACTTAATGCAAATTTAAGACTTATATGCTTTTGACAAGGATGCCATTGTCAGATCTCGCTCAAATTTATTTGGGACCACACGACAAGCAGCTTTTGATTAAAAAAAGAATCATCAAAATCGGTTCACCCAGTCCAAAGTTCTGAGGCAACAAACATGAAAAAAAATACAGTCGAATTGAGAACCTCCTCCTTTTTTGAAGGCGGTTAATAATCCATAATGTACGTAAATACTGATGTAACCATTTTGTACGGCATCAGTTAGCGATGGGATACGGAATTAATAGATTCTATCGATATTATTCCTCTGAGCTATCGATAGATAATATAAAGAAAACTACGTTACATTTTGACATTGTTAAAATTGTTGATGCCGGTTGTTGATTTTTGTTTGTTTTGTTGTTGTTGAGATTGTTGTATGTTGTTGTTGATTTAAACCCACGGCCTTAAAATACAGGTCAGCTACAATATATTGTAATATTTTAAGTCATTCGTTTTAATAAAGAATTAAAAACCACACTAATAATATGTTTACCTATTTCTTCGCGAGAAAATTACTAAACCCCGATTGAGTACCTATGTATTATCTGTCGTGAAATTTATTTAATAACTATCATACACAGAATACCCAGTACTTTTTATTAACTAACCACAACGTAGCAGCGAAGATGCCAACGACGCCAGGTTACTCTATTTATGAAAAATAAATAAAACAAAGTATTTTTAGAAATAAGAGACATCGAACTGTAGAATCATTTATTTAAGTGTTATTACATACGAGTAACCGCCCTCGCTTTGCTTCGGTTTTCTTTATTTTTACACCTTGGTTTACATTATTGGAGTTTTATTAAGGATCCCTAATTTTTTGAAAATGTAATATAGCCTATGTTACTCGGGGATAGTGTAGCTTTCCAACAGTGTAAGAATTTTTCAAATCGGTTCAGTAGTTTCGGAGCCTATTCAATGCAAACAATCAAATCTTTCCTCTTTATTATTAGTATAGATAAATTTTCACTGTCCTTGAAATAATAGTTTTATAAAATTGCGTACTCTTGCTTGTTGTTATACAATGAATTCTATTGTTTTTTCTTGAAATATTTTTGTTGAAATATTTGTTTCAATTAAAATTTTATTGAGCTCCACTTGTCTGTTGAAGTTTCAAATCTACTATGATTGTGTCTCAGCACACATTTCGATTTTTTTCATCATCAACATGCATCCCGCAAACGTAATGACCAGTTATTTACCTTTAACAAATAATTATTATGTATCATTGTATCGATATCGTAAAGATGGCTGATACAACACGAACAAAATATTTGTAAAATTTTTGAAAAACAAGACGAATTATGGTGTCTATTCCGGTCAATAAGATTTTTTTTACATAATAATTTAGTCTTATTATGGTTCTTTCCTCTGAATAACTCTCATGAAAAAGCTAAAAAATATATATAAGCCAATATTAAAGCTAAAAAATATTGAAAAAGCTAAAAAAAATATATCCATGCTGTCAACTCTATGCTTCCAGTCAGATGACAATAGTGTTGTGACTTTGACATTTCATTGATTGATTTGACATTATGACAGTTTACGTGGACGTGTGTGAGTGAACAATTTGTTGCTTGTGACTGTTTGTCTCGTCCAATATTTGTAGACGAAATTAAAACCCTGCGACCAGGTTTCGTAATAAAAATAAACGACTATTCAATCGGGCTTGAGATGACCGCATATAATTTTGCAATAATAATATGTCGGGTTGGTATTGGCGGGTTATAGCCGTGAAGGCTGTATTTGTTTTAACATGTTTTGTTTCTTATCTTCGAGCTGAAGATACCATACAGAAGTTACCGTTTTGCAATCCGCAACCCGAAAGCGATGCTTCGGCTGTTAATGAGTAAGTGCCAATATTGTATTATCTTCGAAATTTATCTTAATTTATCAGCTACAATACCTGTAATTTTGTAAACTATTGTTTTGATGCACTTTGCATACCAATGTGTATTGATGCAAGCAGGGTTCAGTCTGTCTAATCATGTACTTACAAGTTCAGTCTAGAACTTTCTATTATTCTATAAATATATACACTTAATAAAGAATGAAATAATTGCAATAAAGTCATCTGTTGGGATAACAGTTTTTGGGTAGGCAAATAAAATTAACTTAAATTGATTGACCTTGTGATTGTTGTAATTTAAATGTGTTACATAGTACTGATTGTGATTGAATTCAATAAATAATTAAAATTTAAGCTCTGGTCTAGCGGGTAAATATTTTTACACACTCAACTGGACTTAAAATGTATGATAGGTAATTTATAAACAAGCAACAATTTCTTTAGCTAAGTTACTACATAATTATGATTTATTGATTTATGAAGCGACACAATTGTTCTATTATAAAAACAAATACCATAGGTGTCTAGCAGTATTGAGCTACTTATAAAAAATTAAGGGTGATTCTCTCTAAACTGGTTAATGGCTGTAATTTTTTTTATTCTAATGTTTAGGTATTATAATTACTAGGTGCTCACCACAGACCTAAAAAAAGATTATTTTCAGGTCCGTGATGCTTACTGAGTGCTTTGTGTGGATAGTTTTAGTCACAGTGTATCTTGTAACTACTGAGTAAAGTATCATATAAATTCTATAACTTTTATATTAATATTTAATTACTAGGAAATCGCCCTTGCTTTGCTTCGGGAAAAATAATAAAAAAAATATAATATAGCCTATATCACCCAGAGATAGTGTAGCTTCCCAACAGTGAAAGAATTTTTCAAATCGGTTTGGTAGTTTCGAAGCCTATTCAATGCAAACAAACAATAAAATCTTTCCTCTCTTTTCATATTTTGTAGATTTTATTCATCAAGGCAAATAGTTTTATAATCATATTGGTAATTTTTTTTTTATTTCAGCCTAGTAATAGTGAGCACACTTGACGGAAGATTGACAGCATTCTCAACAGAAAATGGCATCAAAGCCTGGGCGTTGGAAACTCAACCTTTGCTGTCGTCAAACTTGCATCATGTCGAGGTAGATATTTTTGTTATTAATTCCATCAATACATTTTGTTTCTATACATTTGTTACACTTCCAACAAACATTAAATAACAGCTGGGCTGGGTATAGTTTAACACATTAGTTTCTTAGGTTACCTACATTATTCCGAAAATATTGAAAGCACTGACTGCATCATAAAAAACGTAAATTATGACCGCTATATCAAACCCACCTCTTTCGTTATCGAGCATAATTTTTTGACCACTTACAGTTTACGCAAGCTATTCATCAATCAGTGCGTGTTTTTCAGTGGTTTTTAGTAAAAACTGATTATCATTCCAGCTTACATCAGGCGGTAAATGGGTGCGCCTCATCCCATCCCTGCGAGGAACATTGTACAGTCTCAGCGGTGACACGATTGAGCCATTACCGTTTGATGCTGAGCAACTGTTGTCGTCATCGTTTAAGTACTCCGATGATCTCGTCATAGCCGGTAAGTTGTTAAAGATAGCTGTTAATATGTATCATGTCGCAGGGAAATGATATTCTTTGAAGGGAATGATATGATTTGACGACCCTGTAGCCTAGTTGGTAGCGATGCAACCCTGCCTGCGAAGTGAGGTTTGATTTATGTGACAGATAAATATTTGTACTCAGGTGGTATTGTGATGGTGGATGGTGATGATGTTGGTGGTAGGTGTTATTGTGATGTGTGTTATATGTGTTGTCCATGCCACCCACACAGGTGAAAACCTACTGCATGGGTATGAGTGTGTAAGCGTGTGTAAGCGTTTATTTATTATTATTAACAGAAACTGAATCAATGATGTCAGAGCATGTTGCTTAAATGTTACAGTTAATAAGCAGGGAAAATGGAAATGATGTAGGTCAATGAACATTTGTTATGGCATAAAGGTAAATCTGATGTTTATATTGATAATATAACAGCGTTCTAGGTTTTAATTTATTATTAAATAATACAAATAACTTAAATTTTAAACAAAGATTATTTGATAAACTAAAGAATGATATCTTACACTTCACTTCTATTTTGAACGTTTACCTATCTTATCTTTTATTATGGATATTTAATATCAATTTCCTACTGTTTTACAAGGATTTTGATATCACAGAAATTCTTCATTTAATTAGAACTATTCAGGTTTGAACCTGCTTTACATTTGGTAATGTGAATTTAATACATTTCGTTTTTCTAGCGTTTAACATTACATTATCACATGTGAATCAAAAAATGACGTGCATAAGTGTATCAGTGATACCTATATGAATAAAATATTTTGACTTTGACTTTGAATCATTGCAGTACTTCGGAAAGAGTATTATTTACATTGTCAAAATATTTTTCTCTCGTGTCCACTAAAAAACTCGGGAAGTATCATCTGCAAACAATACAAACTGTTTGACACAAGGTTGACACAAACCTAGAACAATCCTGAACAACAGCCAGAATGAGTAGGAAAAAACACCCCGGTAGTTTCTTGCTGCTTCTTCTCCCGGGCCCTCTTACAATAGGGCCTTGTTGAAGCATTGGCGTAACTTGCATGGTCAAAAAGTGTTTTTAACCAAACCAATTTTCAATAAAATATTTGAATTTTTAACTGCGTTCAAATAACTCCAATCTTGGATGGTATCCAGGCGCCCGCGAGACCCTCTGGCTAGGTCTGGACACCACCACAGGCCGTGTGATCTACGAATGTGGCTCCCGCGGCTGCAACAGCGAGCAGCAGACAGCGCGCGCCGGCCGCGACGTGCTCGTGCTGCGGCGGCACGCCAACACCGTGCGCGCGCTCGACCCGCGCTCCGGTGCCGAGAAGTGAGTCTTGTTGACTGGGGTGTTAGGTTGATTGTGGCTTGACGGTGTGTGGGTTGGCGTGTTTTGACTTCAAACCCTGCACGTATCGTTTAACAGGGCTACAGATCTTACAGTTCACCATAATTTCTATAAGGTATGTAAACTCCTATGGTATGTTTCCTACCCAAAATAATTTATACAAATTTAATTTAATTTATTTTGATTTGATTTAATTTAATTTAATTACTTATGTTATTGTACGCGTCTCTTGGAGAATGCTGTTTGCGCCTATAATTGGAGTAACACTTTATTTGTATTTTGTATTGTTGATTTTTATATGATTGTATTAGTGTATACTTTGTTGGTGCAATAAATAAAATAAAATAAACTCTGCCAGTCTCCAGGCACTTGGCCAACGCTAACCTTGTAGAAGTCAACAATGGTGCCGATATGGGTTGTGGTAAACTAGTTTGTTTCTTTCCAGATGGAACTTCAGCGTAGCAGAGCACCAGCTGGCGTTGAGCCGCCGCGAGTGTGTCGGTGGCGGCGGCCCGCCACTCGCGGCGGCTGTGGCTGTGGCGTTGCCGGAGGGTATGGTGGCTGTGCGACATCACGAGACACATGCGCTGTTGTGGCAACAGAAGGTGTGTACTGTTGTCGCAATGTAGGACAGCTTTTTAAGGTACCTAGTCTTTTTATAGTGGCGTAGCTTGCCCTAGGTAAACCCTGTATCAATATTTGTTGACGGGCCCCCTCTCCTATGGGGTTCGTAATGTTCCGATATTTCAAGTGATAAATTTTGGGAGAAAAAGGAGGGGCACGTTTGAAATGTAATTGAAGTACATTAATGAAAGGACGATTTGACTACTAGAGGGCCACTAGAGTAACCTTAACTACGCGAGTCATAATCAGACTTAAACCTATACGAAATAAATTTATTGAAAGGTTATTTCTCCTCTCCCCTCTCTCCTCTCTCAGCTAGACGCGCCGGTAGCGAGCGTATGGCGGTTGCAGGGCGGCGTATTGGAGCACATGGACGTGTTGTGGGAAGCGGCGCGCGCGGTCTCCGACACCGCTGCTATGGCGCCCTCGTTGTACCTCGGGGTGCATGATACACAGGTGCGTTGAGTTTGACATACCCTCTCCTCTCCTTTCCTCTCCTCTCCTCTCCTCTCAGCTAGAGGTGCCGGTATCGGCCGTGTGGCGGCTGCAGGGCGGCGTGTTTTTTTTTACACAGCTGAATTGTTTTTGTTTGTATTTTAGGCGTACTTTAGTAGAGAAAGATTTTTGTGGGGGTTTAAGTAACCAACTATAAATAGAAACTTTTGTGTACAACAGTGATATGAAATTGTTATACTGGTTTCGGATAGAGTTATGGATATGAATCTGTTGATCCGTTACTTACCGATGAAAGATTTTTATTTCCGATGTCATTTGTTTGTTTGTTTATTCTTTATTGAAATTCCTATATTGAATTAGAATGAGCGGTAAGTCCCCAGTGGCATTTTCTACCAATCAACCGTGGTGATGATGAAAAGTTATCGTTATCCGATAGCATAGGTTACGGTTACGGTCTGGATATGAAATTATTTCGGACTGGTGGTGAGTTTACAAAAAGCCACTAAGCTTGAAAACCCCCTACATTCTAACTATTATTTTATCTAGCTGTATATCCAAGAGGGTCTCCTCTACGCCCGCAAGTTAGAAACGGCGGTGTCATCGCGCCCGTTGCCATGGAAACTGAAGGCGACGCCGCCGCTCCTGACGGACGGAGAGACCGCGCTCGCCCCGCTGCAAGACGTCGATCCCAACACGCTCACACAGGTCGCTCTGTACGGGAACACTGGGAAGAAAGGTGGGTTTTTTCATGAAAATAGCCGACATTGATGATGGTAAGTGGCTTTCGTCGTCCATGGACATCAGACTAAAGGCATCAGTGATGCGTTGCCGGCCAAGAAAGAGAGAAGAAAAAGAAAAAAGAACTGGCTCTCATGCCCTCAGCCGGAACACGACGAGTCGTTTGACGCCTGACTCAAGCAAGATGGTTGTATCCATCCAGGTGGATCCCATGAAAAATAAAAATAGTAATAATGTTGTTAATGAAATATTAAAATCAATATTACCAATATAATTCCCCAAGCGTCCCTACCACCAGCACGCCGGATTTAGTCGCCTCTTACGACACATCCTGCGTGGGATTGGTGTTAGTATTCTAAGCACTGAAAACCAGTGACTGTTTGATTCCATGGTGTCAAGTGTGGCCGTTTCAAATATTATATTAAACATTATACACACATTCCAGGAAGCCACGGCTTCTTCTTATACCTCCAAGACACGTGTGACCAAGCTGTCCAAGTCTCCGAAGACTTCTCCGGCCCAGACATAGTCCTACCAAACGCTAGTGATGACCAGAACCATCATCACGTCCATGTCCACGTATACTCCCTGTGGTTCTGGTGGAAGGAGGTGCTCCTCATAGCCATCAGCTCGGCTTTGCTGATGAACCTCATGATATGGCCGCGGTTCTTCGCGCCCAAGCTCAGGGCGTCTACTCCGCTGCCGATTAACCAGGAGAATATTGTTGTTGAACGGTGAGTTGCAAGAGTTTAAGAGTTATACGACTTACAGTTATACGACTTACAAATTATAAGAAACAGATTATAAGACACAAGACTTACAGGGTATAAGACTTACAAGTTACAAGATTTTAAAGATACGATCCTTACAAGTTACAAGACGCACAGGTTACAATACTTACAAGTTACAAAACTTACAAGTTACAAGACGAAAAAGTTAAAATACTTATAAGTTACAAGACTCACAACACAAGTTACAAAACGTATAAGTTATAAGACTTACAAGTTACAAGACGCACAGTGTACAAAACTTACTAGTTCAAGACGCACAGGTTACAAAACTTACAGGTTACAAAGTTTACAAATTACAAGAAGGTTAATGATTGAAAATAACTCCTACAGGTACTATGAAAGACCTCCGTCGAATAACGCGGAGTATTCGGGGCGGTACGAGAGTGACTTCACCCCCCTGCGGTGTCTGGGCAGGGGAGGGTTCGGGGTGGTGTTTGAAGCCAGGAACAAGATTGACGATAGACCGTATGCTGTCAAGAGAATTACTCTGCCGAGAAGGTTAGATTGGATTATACACGTTTTCGTGCCAGATTTAAAACTTGGATAGCCTGTGTTGAAGTCTTATCTTAACGTACGATGGGCGTACCCAGTTCCTGGTACTTAAATCAGGACTTTTTCGTCCAGGCGAGGCAAATCTGTTTTTTTTTGTTGAGAAGGAGGTAACCTCCTCAGAATCTCAGTTAATGCTTTATAAGTAAGGACTTTATGAGCAAAAATGGGTATACAAAATTGCCTTTCCCTCCGCTCCGTAAACCCATGATTGGCGCACAGCACTTTATTGTACTTATATTAATTGTATATTGTACACACACAAACATAAACGATGTATTCTGTGTTATTCTGAACGCTAATGTTGTTGTTGTAGTCGTTTTTGTGATTCTGTGTTGATCTGGACGCCACTGTTGTTATTGTTGTGACGGCAGACAGTCGAAGCGCGAGCGCGTGCTTCGCGAAGTGCGAGCGCTGGCGAAGCTCGAGCACGAGAACATAGTGCGCTACTTCAACGCGTGGCTTGAGGAGCCGCCGCCCTTCTGGCAGGAGCAGCGCGACGCCTTCTGGCTACGGTGAGGACATACGTTGGTTATACACGCACACATACACGTAGACACGTACATATCTACACGTATTCTCGGTTTAGGCGCAAAATGTCCTATTCGCGAAATGTCCGGCGGACGCAAAAGGTTCTTTTCGCAGAATGTCCTGTTCGCAAAATGTCCTATTCTCAGAATGTCCTATTCTCAAAATGTCCTATTCGCAAAATGTCCTATTTGTAAAATGTCTATTTTAATGTAGATGTTATGTTTTTGAAGTTATACTTCTTTAGGCGCGTTATGAAATCCTTTGTATTGACTACAACACATTAATGGCCCACTACTGGGCACGGGTCTCCTCTTGAGGAGGCCTAGAGCATACTCCACCACGCTGCTCCAGTGCATTATAGTGGAGCTCCTTTGTATTAGACGAGTCCTATTCAGCAAATAGACCACTGTCTTTTTATAGTAATTTGTAATTTGAAAATAAGGTTGACACAAAATGACAAGAATTTAAAGACAATAATAATTGAATGCAAAAAATAATTTCTGTTTATTAATTTTTGAACGAATTTAAATTAATATTTTAATAAAAAGAACTGCCAATTAAGATTGTATACCATATAACACTCGTCTAAAAATAGAGTATGTATACACATATACGTACTACACACGTATACGTATACGCACGCATAGCATATATACGCATACACGTACACACACAAACGCAATCAGTAACAGTACAGTGAAGTTTATTATTCAGTTCATTGTTCATAAAAACATATAGGAATTGTAAATAAAAGTGTACAATAAATAGTGTTTTATCAATATAAATTAAATATGTAACTGTTACTAAGACAATTTTGCATAAGCAAGGTTCATATTTTACTAATGTCTTTAAAAATCAATGTATTATGTGTTATAGTGTGTCGAATACATAAAAAAAATTTAATAAACATAAAAATGTTATAGGGCAATACTCGTTTCTGTAGGTAACACTCTCGATTAAGTCGCCTTTCATCCAAAAAAAAAAACTAGAGCAAAATCGGTTCATCCCTTTGGGAGCTACGTTGCCACAGACAGACATACAGATACACCGATATACAGATACACAGACACGTCAAACTTCTCTCTCGTCAAAACCCTCTTTTTCGTCGGGGGTCAAAAATAGGATAAGTCGAGACATATAAAACGAACACAAATACTACTGCAAATGTCATCTTACATAACTGTCATATTGTACTAGTACATACTATGTACTAGAACATGTGTTACTAACATTTCACTGCTATTCCAGAGAACTGGAGGGTGTATCAGCGATCTCAGAAGACTATACATCCCCCACCCCGGCGTCGCCCGTCTCCAACAAGTCCCCGAAGGGTGACGTCATGCTCAACCTGCACCGTAGTATTGATGACTGCGTTGATGCGCTTGACTATGAGAAGAGGATAGCGGAACCAAAGAGATTGAGGTAATCCATACTAATATTATGAAGCTGAAGAGTTTGTTTGGTTGAACGCGCTAATCTCAGGAACTACTGGTTCGAATTTAAAAATTCTTTTTGTGTTTGATAGTACATTTATCGAGGAAGGCTATAGGCTATATATATAAGATCATATTTTAGCAGATAGTTTTTTCCACAAATTAACGCGGGTGAAACCGTGGAGCACAGCTAGTATATTATAATATCGCTTTTTATACTCTATACTTGCAGTTTCGTGGAAGTGTTGGTGTGTTGATGAAATACTTACACAAATAAAAGATTTTGAATCTTGTGTTCGTTTTCATAAACAAGTTAATAGTTTAAAATTGTTTAAAATCGGTTTTATTGCCATTGTAGGAACTAAAGAAAAAATTGTGACCGTGCTGTTAACCGAAGGAGTTCCCTCGTCAGGAGCTAAACCTAAAAGTATTATCAGGTCATGCGTATCATAAAAATGTATTGTCATCGGAACCATAACAATATGCAAAATTACAACTTCGTAGGATGAAGGAAACAGATGAAAGGAAACAAACAAGGCAAGCTAAATAAAACCGAAAAAAATCATAATAGGTATTCATTCGGCCTTAAAGTCGCTTAACCTATAGCACAAAATAATAATACCTATTGGTACAGAAGAGTAGTCGCAGTATATCGCTGCACTCTTTGACGTAAAAGTGCGAGCAGGGCGAAGCCAGTCAACGATTAGTATATTAGTTCATTGAACGAAGCATATTGCGCGCTCACTTGCACTTGGGTGCCTAAGTGCGAGTGAGCACGCAATATGCGACATACTGCGACTACTGTAATGTTTCTATGAGTAAACTTAAATTACATTGTTGAGCCTAATTAAGTTCAACGCAATGACAAATTTTGTAAGTTCTATTAACCAACCATAAATCTTACATTTCAGATCTCTAAGCTGCAACGACTCATTCAGCATAGTGTTCGATGACGACGCATCATCCCTTCAAGTCGTGTCGGACACTACGAAGCACCTCAGTGACGTCACGAGCTCCAAGCACATTGGCAGTGGGGATAATGATTCGTTTATCGTGTTCGCTAACACAGAGGATCGTTCGGGGTGCTCCGAGGCCAGGGATGTGTCTAACAAGAGGCTGGAGAAGGTTAAGGAGTGTGAGGGATACGTTAAGACTGATAGTTGTAGTAAGAAGAAGGTTAGTTGTAGATTTTTAGAGTATTTAGTTTTGTTTTTCAACCGACTTCAAAAAAGGAGGACGTTCTCAACTCGACTGTAATTTTTTATGTTTGTTACCTCAGAACTTTCGACTGGGTGAATCGATTTTGATGATTCTCTTTTTAATCGAAAGCTGGTGCTTGTCGTGTGGTCTCACTTAAATTGATTAATTGAATTTGAGCGAGATCTGACAATGGCATCCATGTCAAAAGCATATAAGTCTTAAATTTGCATTAAGTATGTGCGCGATAAATGAACGATTAACTCAATATCACGCCAACCGATTTCGATGATTCTTTTTTTATTGGATGTACTTGATTTGAAGTCGGTTGTTTTTTTGTTGAAATTTTAGATTATAGGCTATTTTATTTGTTGTTTTCAAAGTCAAAGTCAAAGTCAAAATATTTTATTCATATAGGTATCATTGATACACTTATGCACGTCATTTTTTTGATTTGGCGATGGTTGTAATATTTAAATTGAGACTGGTTGGTAATATTTGTTGAAAACAATGAATTCAGTGCCTATCAAAACACAATTCTAAGATATAATTTGTTTGCTAGAAGCAAAAAAAAGTATGGCTTCAAAAGCTTTTCTTTAGCTTTTATATGTACAAAACGGATTGAATATATTCTCTCAACTCTCTTCAGTTTCGAGTATTACATAATTTTAAAGGTCCGTATTACAAATAAATGATTTCTTGTTTCGTCGAAGAAAAATATCACGAGGACACCTCCGGAACTATGAATTGATTCATACAGGATTGCTGTCTAATCTATTTTATTTTTTTATAGCCTGAAGGGCTGACATAAAGCAGACCTGATGGTAAGTGGTCAACGTCAGCTATGGACATGAGCAATACTAGAGGAATCGCAGAAGGAGAATTGGTAAGTGGCTATGGTCGCCCATGGACATCAGCAACACCAAAGGCATCATTGATGGGTGGCCAATAAAGAGAGAAGAAAGAGAAAGAAAGAACTGGCTCTCAAGCCCCTAGCCGGAAAAAGACGAGTCGCCACCACGTCCCCCACGTCGAACCCCATGGAGAACTAACAATAGCAATAATGGTATTAATTAACAATTAAAATCAATACTACCAATATAATCTTTCGAGGGCCTACCACCAGCGGGCCAGATTTAGTCGCCTCTTACGACACCCATCCGGCGTGGGATTGGGGTTAGTATTCTAAGCTGCCCCAATACGGCTAAAAATCGTCATATCTCCCCAGAAAGGCCACACGCGCCACTGGTCTCTGGACATGTGCGTGCGCAGCTCGGAGGCAGTGGCCACTGACGCCCAGGGCAGCAAGATGTACCTCTACATACAGATGCAGCTGTGTCGGCGCGAGTCCTTGCACGACTGGCTGAGGAACAACCGCACGCATCGGGCTAGGAGGGAAACGGTATTAGAAATACTTAGACCATGTAAAAATCATGTATCTGTATATATAAAAGGCAAACGTGATTTACTTATGTATCAATGTGATTTACTTATGTTTCCGTGTGGCGCAATGGTTACCATGCCGGATCGCCGCGCCAAGGGTCCTGGGTTCGATTCCCAGCGAGGCGGAAATTTGAATGTTGAGTTTGAATTTCTGTTCTCGGTCTGGATGTAATGTCCTCGTCTTGTGTGTTGTCCATGGCACCCACGACACAGGGAATCCTAGTGTGGGGCTATGAGTGTGAAGCGTTATTTATTTTTATTTATTTTAATACACAGGCCAATCTCTAAGGGCTAGAAACTTAAAATTTCGCACACGTATTCCTCTTATGGCGTAGGCATCCACTAAGGAAGGGTTTTTCAAAATTTAACTCCTAAGGAGTGAAATAGGGGATAAATATGATAAGCTTAATTTCCGCGTGCGAAGCTGCGGGATACAGCTAGTTGATATATAAATTGTTGTAAATTCGGCCTTTTTATATAAATTTACAATCATAGTTTATTACTCTATAGCGATTAAACCACTTTTTGTACTATATACATCCATTTTATTTATTATTTTAAAGATCAACTCCTTATACATGTAATACAGAAACAAATAAATAATAATAAATATCGAATATACACAACTTCCAATAAATAGACAACTACAGATGAACATACCAAGCTTAAGCAAATATTCGCCCTAACTCAGAGGCACTAACGGTTACTTCGTCGTTCCTTAGTAAAAAACACCATACAAATTCTGTACGCTTTAGATTAGGTGTTAAAATACAACATTAAAAAGATAAAACAATCAAGGTTATCAATTATTTTTCTTTTCTCCTTTTCTTTTTTTATTATTATTGACTTATTTATTTTGATTATTTACTAACAATGACATGTTTATTTTTACTAATAGGAATTGACGTATTTAAAAATGTATAATGATTATTTTATTAACAGGATTAATTTATTACGTTACATTATTATTTTGTATGTTAAATAATTCAATCAGAAATTAAGTTAGAAATCAACTGTTTAATTTATATTGTATTAATAATTAATATACTATTATAAGTTATGTGAAATACACTAACGCATTAGGACATGCCTGTAATGTTAGTAGTAATATTATGGAATGAAATAAATAAATAAATCTTTCTTTCTTTCTTATTTCCAGGTAAACACCCTATTCAGTCAGATAGCATCAGCGGTGGAATACGTCCACCTAGCAGGCCTGATCCATCGGGACCTGAAGCCGAGCAACATATTCTTCGCGCTGGACGGCAAGGTCAAGATCGGAGACTTCGGTCTGGTGACCGCTATGACGGATTTACCGCAGGACGGAGCGCCCGCGCTTCCCACGGATATGTATGCGAGACATACGCATCGAGTTGGTAAGACTAGTTTAATAATGCCTGATAGATTGCTATATGAATTGTTGTTTACCCGAGTGCAAGGAAAGGTTAAGGTTTTATGTATTTTTGCAATATTCTGATACATTTAATTAAGATATCGTTTAGATGCGTCTTGATAGCCCAAGTGTTCTCAGATAAGTGAAATTGAAAGAAAAAATGGCTGTTGCATAGCTATGGCGGCTGTGAGTTGCCATTGTTTGAAGTATCAGAAAATAATTAATAAGTATCACGGGGTAACAAATAACTTTATTATTAACGGTAATTATAGCTTTATATTCGTTTTTGTAAAGTATATTGTTATCTATACTAATAATAAAGAGGAAAGATTTGATTGTTTGCATTGAATAGGCTCCAAAACTACTGAACCGATTTGAAAAATTCTTACACTTTTGGAAAGCTACACTATCCCCGAGTAACATAGGCTATATTATATTTTCAAAAAATTAGGGATCCTTAATAAAACTCCAATAATGTAACCCAAGGTGTAAAAAATAAAGAAAACCGAAGCAAAGCGAGGGTGGTTACTCGTTAAATATAAGTCAACTGTAAATATTTATTTTAAATTAAGTTTAATTTTTTTGGTAATACGTGTCACCAATGTCAAAGAACACTTTTTATATAGTCGGGTTTTTTGATTTCTTTAATTAATATTAGTTAATAAAAGTACACTCTGTATGACGCACTAAGATTCCCCGTGTTGGCATGGACAACACAACCTAAGGTTTTATTATGAATCATTTAGACTGCTTCCGGATAATGTTACCAAACGTAAAGTTATTATTTTTATGTAGTACCTAGTTAACTCCACCCAATTATTAATATCCAATTGCTATATATATCGTTCCAGGCACCCATCTATACATGTCCCCGGAGCAGCTCTCAGGGAAGCCGTACGGCTACAAAGTGGATATCTACTCGCTAGGGCTGGTCCTGTTCGAGTTGCTGCAGCCATTCGGTACTGAATCGGAGCGTATCGCTTGCCTCATGAGGCTGAGAGGCGGCCAATTCCCTGAGGAGTTCCGGCATCAGTATCCTAATGAGGTATGCCTTAGAAAATATTTATTTACGCCATTATCATTAATTAAAAATTGCCTATTGATATACGTAAAACGGGATTACTTAAGGGTGGGTTTGTAGATTGAGTTATCCGATCAATTAGTTAACGAATATCAAATGATATTTTGACTTTTGATTTTAGTAAAAAACCACGTATACCTCTCGCTCGCATCCACGACTCCAGTGAATGCTGTGCGCCTAGTACACAGGCCTAGTATCACGCACCTTCATCATATCGCTTTTTGGCTGTCGCATCGTAAAAATTTTACAACCATAATTTTCTCCAAACGCCCCATAAGAAGTATAAGCAAGCAAAGCAAAGCAACAACCCATAATTGTCCCACTGTTGGGCTCAGGGTCTCCTCTCACAATGTGAGGGGTACAGACAGGTCTACCGCACTTGCCGTGCGGATTGACAGACTTCACACACCTTTGAGATCTTTATGGAGAACTGTCAGGTGTGCGGGTTTTCTCATAAGAAGTATAACCTCCATAATTTACATTGTATGAAACCCCCTACAGACGGAAGTGTTGAAGCTAATGCTGAGCGAAGACCCGTCCCAGCGGCCGACGGCGAGCGGGGTGCGGGCGCGCGCGCCGCTTTACCAGGCCACCGACGAGCGCTGGCACTTCATGCTGCCAGCACTCGCCGGCGCGTAGGGGTCACTACTAACTGGTATAGTAGCTGCTGCCATCGATGTATAATATATAATACTATAATATAATATAATACTATACTAAACGCAAAGACTCGTGGCAGGCGGAGTAATAAAACGTGTAAAAGAGACGGCGCACATCATTTTCTCTCTCGCACTTGCCCTGTTTATGGATGACGTCACACAGGCACAGAGATGCGAAACACCTAATTTTTATATAAATAGTATATAAAATAGTATGCCCATGAACTTTGAAGGCATGGTTATACTAATAGATAGCATAAAACAAAAATTAAATGGAATATAAAATAATCTTTAACAATCTTCATGAAAAAATTTGGGTAACATGAAAATATTTTTTGGATAAATCTTGAAATTAACAATGTCCAAATTATGTTATTACCTAAATATTCCTTTAAATTAAAAGACATTTTGTTAGTGTGTGAATGATATAAACTTACGAATTACAATACTACTATATTAAATTATAATTATAATGAATAGTGTTTGGGAAGAATTCTTATGATACTTAGTTTAAAAGTTTAATGCATTTATTTGGATTGAATGATGGATTAAATGTTACAATATTGTATGTAATGGTTTTTATAAAAGAAAAGAGGAATTTTACTAAATTCTTCATTTAACATTACTTACCTATTTGTTATGATTTGTGAAGTCACTGTGAATTATGAAAAATGACGGTTACTTTGTCATGTTAATATAACACTGTGAACATTAAATACATGATGTATGGAATATAAATGGATGTATGGATAGCTTCCTAATTTAAATAGTATTTCATGTAGTTTATTTATTTTTTCATTTTATGGCAGGGCTATGACAAGGCTCTCTTAAGACAACTCTATAAACAGACAATAGTTCGGTATACATCACATATTTATAAGAATAATAATATTGTGATGCCAGTGAAATATTGTAAAATAAATAATTATTCAACTTCATTTATTTAGTTCATAATGAGGAATATAACTTCACCAACAGTTATATCAGATTATGTTTTTGTGGATAGAAAATTGTAGGAATAAGTAATTTAAAGTCCTATATTTGTACTATATCTGCCTATATGTGGTTGAAATTAGTTGTACTTGAAAGTAGTAAGATGATAAAATAACTAAACTATATAATAATAGGGACTGACGCCTCAATCCGGAGTCACTAACGGTTACTTAAAATCGCTCCTTAGTACCAAATTTGTATCAAGATTTTTTACTAAGGAGCGATAAAATTAACCGTTAGTGACTCTGAGTTGGGGCGATAGTGTTTTCATTAAAATACCATCATTATTATTTTGCTATATTGTTACTACAATTATGTTATTAATAACTTAGTGCCTTTTAATATTACTCCATTGAATGTTTAAGAGATAATACCTATTACAATTGAAGATATTTTCTAAGCAGTTGTTAAGTACTAGTAATTTTGAGTGTCTACCTATTTTAGTTGTAATATTATATTACCAGTGACATGAAGATTTTAGTATAAGTACGAGCAAATAACTGTCTTACGCTCTTTTCATATGAAGTGAGAAATTGTGTCATTTATTTGATCCAAAGTTTACTCAAGGCTTCTATGATGCGCCGTGAACGAGAAGCAATAACTTTAAGTATAGCGCTATGAAAAGACTGGTTGTGGGATTGTATGTACATGTTTTGATTACTGATTTCTATAGTATGAACACTGAAATGATAAAAATTGACATGACAGAGATTAAAATATAAAGGTAACAAAATACAAAACGCAAATTGTGTACTTAATGTACTGGCAGATAATGATGTCATCCGTTGTTATCATGACAATATTCAAACTCATGTCATTTTATCCGCAGGATTTTTACAAGTTTGGTCGAATCCATTAGAATTATCCGTTAAAAAGTGAAAAGGGTTTTTTTTGGATAATCACTTATTCCAACTGGGAATTTATAATTTAGATAATTAGAGATCAGTGATTTGGATAGTCGTATTAAAAATAGTGTGGTACAACTGATATCACTAATTTATGAATTGTAGTTTTAAGATTGAGTCGGTGGACGTGTGATACAATCGCTTGTTGGAGCAGTAATTACTGCTAGTCAATATTATGAGACGATTTTTGATTATAAACGTACCTTAGGCCCCTCTCACACGAAAGATTTTATAGGATTATTCAAACGACTGAAGTTAAGTCGTTCAATAGAGATTGTAAGTGGAATGCGTGATAATGATTTTCAATGTAAAAAAATTGGCACTGTCTCTACACTTCTTTTTAGAACCCAGGATGGATAGTGGAATTCCTATAATTTTAATACGTCCAAACAGCGTGTGACGTAAGGGGCCTTAATATGGTGCTAATAAAAGTACAATACTTTTAGTGCACCCAAAAGATGTATATTTTTTCATTTATTATAATACATATTAGTCATTCAAAAATCGCCTCGTAAGGTAAATTTATTAAAATTTACAATTTAGGTTACATAGACTTTTGTTTAAGCAATCGCTGTGCGTTTAGGTGTCCTAATAATAAGTCTTATGTGTTATGATGATGTAAATAGAGAAATAAATGTTAATAAAGGAAATTGACAAGTTAAAAAGCTTTTGATATATATATCCCTATATCCCAATATCCTATATGGCGTTGAAATAGCGTCCATAATTATCACGAAATAAATAAACGTGCACTCATAACCAAACTTTAGGTATTCCTTTTTTGTTCTGTGCTCAAAAATATTATTATGTACAAATCTAACAATTTCTTAGAAATGCTTGTTTTTTTTTGTTTTAGTACTTAATAATACTGTATGTAATATAAAAATACTATCTTTACTTACATACTTTTTATTTGAAAGGGATCCTAAAGATTTATGACACGATTAATGCTGTACGCACATAATTATGATAGTTTGTTTTATCTTTTGTTTTAAATATTAATTCGTAAACTTTTTACTGTTTGCACCTCTACCTACGCATTTCTTGAACGTCTGTGTCCTCTACCCTTAGGTTGTCTGGTAGAAATCGCTATTACAGCGATAAGACCGCCTATTGTGTCTAATAATACTAAATTGTAATATTTTATGTACTTCTAGTGTGCACAATAAAGAATATTGTATTGTATGTCCGCACCGTATACATACAAATACGGCGCGTACGGTGCGGATATAATTATGTGCGTTCACCATAATACAACCCCTGAGAACAAACACTTAAATGTCACATGACATTTGCCCGGTTAGGATCTGTGAGAGGGAAGTTTGAAACTAATAAAATTAAAATAAGGTTTGTGGTGTAATAAAACAAAGAGATACAACATTAAAAATGTAATAGTTAATAAATGTAAAATAAATTAATCATATTATTATCACAAAATTACAATAATAATACTTTCTGTGAATACTATTATATTATATATCGGCTGAAACCACCGAGCTCGTAAATAAACAATGATTTGATTGGGATTTCAACTTAAAGTTATTCTTATTGGTCAATACTTAATGCATGTCATTAGAAACAAATTTCTTACATCTAAAGCTTATTATGTTCAATATCACAAATAGGTGTCAAAACGACGTATAAATACATAGGTAAACAAAAAACATATCAATTCCACACCCTGTGAGGATTGAAACTCTTTACAGAAAACACTTAAATACATATATAGATATATTAACAATCATATTCGATACAAAAGCAGGAATGTTCGTTGCAAATCTCAACGCTTATCAGCTTCTATTAAAGCTATGACTGGTGTTGTTATTTTCTAGGAAACTCGGCAATTTCCCCTCCTTGACAACTCTTAAAGCTTGAAGGACTCTCGCCGTGTCCAATTCCTTCTCTGATGCCTTTTCATTATCCAAGCATATTTCCGACATGCGCGCGTTGAACTGTTCAAACACCTTGACTCTGTAGTCTATGGATGAGGCAACAGGATTGGCAGTAAGCCACAAATACTCCAGACAGGGCAACTTACAGATATGCTGGACTTCCTCTACATCGGCTATGAGATTGCAGCTAAGATCGAGGCTTTCCAACGAGTATAAACGTGAGAATCCTTGTAAAGAAACAACCTTATTTTGCGATAGATCGATCTTGACGATATTTCCGATCTTAGCGTGCCAGTTCTCACACAGAGCAAAGTTGTTCATGGATAGGTTTAGGATCTGTAGCTCGTGGAGGCACGATATGTCGCAAAGTTCCGACAACTTGTTCGAGGAGAGACTCAGATGTTGCAGCTTTGGCACGAGTTTGATCGCCCAGTCAACGTTCTTGATGTTATTGCTCGCGAAGTTAATGTTTGATAACTTTTTCCATGTCTGGAAATAAGGATAATTATTAGGTTTTATTTTTGATACAGATGTTTTGTATACAGATATACCCTTACACACAATATCGCACCCTCAGTGGAAAAAAGGCATAAGATGAAAATTGCAATTTTACAGGAGAGCAAAAAAACGGTAAAAATATCAGTAAGTAGTCAATGGAATTTACATTACGATTTCTTGTACAAAACCGTCAAGATTAATGATAAAAAATTGAGCATATGCAGCTTTTGTCCCTCTTTCCAATATTAATAAGTAAATTCAAAGCAACATGACTTATACTTTTTTCCACTGAGGGTGCAATATATGCATACCTTTGAATAAACTTTGAGTGGGGTACGAATTTTAAGGGTTGATGGCGTTAGGTGAGAGGGGGAAAGGGCGACCCCCTGTAGTGTGTGAATGATTAACGTCACTATAGTCGATTTAGATATGAGTTGCATTTATTTTGGTTTCGCTCAAATCTATAATAGGCTAGTTGACAAAATTTGGAAATTAGTTTAAAACTATAGCTTAGCATCTATTTCACCCCAAAAATATATTATTCTAAGAAAAATAAGTCTTTTACATTAGTATTTTGAGTTTTTAGAAATGAACTTGAAATTGACCGCGAAAAAGGCCAAGACTGTCATGGCGTTTTGAATGACGTCACACCTCGCGAAACAGCCGTGTTTGTGTATGACAGTCAATTGTGTTTTTTAATAAATAATGAATTCCTCGTATTATAAATACTGTATAGTGCCCCAATGTAAAAGTACAACGATAAAAACGCCAAACAAATTATTCATATACGTTCCAAACAATAAACAAATACGTAGAAAGTGGTTAAATATGGCAAGGAGACAAGATGCTCTTACTTTATCAACTGATTCCACAATTTATTTCTGTGAAGATCATTTTGATGTAAGTAATAAACACAACTTGATGTATCTATTTATAAATGTATAGTAAAAGAAATGAATTTTGCAAAATCTACCATAATATACCACACATAACCTATAAAATGTTATGACTTGAGTAGGGTTTTATGATTTATTTGAGTTAAAATATTATTTTCGTTTTATAAAATGTAATAATTCATACTCTTCTTATTTTTTTAGTTGCCAAACGATATGATTAATTATACAGAGTATCATATTATGGGTAAAGTTGCGGAATTCCGATGAACAAAAGTCGGTGTTTATTGCAAAAAATTTGCCAAGCATAACGGCGTCAATTTTGGGCAAATTACTGCTGTTTGCTTTGTTAAATCCTGATTCCATAGCAAATTATATCTGTCTTTCAAGATTAAACTAAAAACGAACTGTATTAATTTAACGAGAATTGCTGAAAACTCCAAATAACCTGTTCATTTTATACGAAAATGACAGCTACAACGTAGTGTTTCGCGAGGTGTGACGTCACGCTTCCATGCGCTTCACTGATTGATGTTTAATGTCACGTGATTAAACGCCTCAATTTGTCGATTTTATTTTCCAAAAATATTATTAATCTTTTATTATTTTAATAGAAAAGCTGCATTTTTGTTTACTAATTATTATGGTTAATCGTTAGAAACTCTAAGCCATTCGATTTATTCTTAGTGGAAACAAGCCTATTGAATATACAATTTGAATTATTGCTAATACAAGGCAGTGTCAATATAAAAACAAATATTTTACAATGAATTAACAATCACAATATTGAAACGTTTGAATCTCAATTATGCACATGTGGCATTTGAATGGCTCGTGATAACAGTTAAATAATAGCTAGTGTGGTATGTTAGATAAGTATTATAAATTAACAATAATCAGTCCATGTGTGACCCAGTAGTGCAGCCCAGTTGGAACTGATAACGTGATCTCTGACTCAATATGAGCAAATCATAAATTAACTCATTTCAGGATGTTTAGGCATTATTTATGATAACTCTAGCTCTTTTATCTAGAATGGACGATATGGATGTTGACAGTAACTGTAAATTAATATGAAATATTTAAGTATTACTCGTAATGGTAACATTTAAACACCTAAAATATTATTATATAGTGAAAAAGACAGCTAGTGTTTGTCGCTCGAGGTCGCTCGCGTCACAGCGCGTCACGAGATCTATGACCAAATGGCACACATTTGCACACTTAGCACACTAACAATTTCAGTACGGAACAGTCAGTAAAAGTTAAAAGAAATATTCGATATTAGTACCAATATTTAACATAACGTTTTATGTACTTACCTATGGTATGTAATCCATCATTTTTATTCAATTTGGAGATATGATTTTTTCGAAATCTCAAAACAACTCGGCATTTTGGTGAAACTATAGACGGCCTCACTCACGGCAGCTATCAACTGTATGAATTGAAATCGCTATACTTATGCACATTCGACTGGCGTACTTCTAGCGCCGTGTTGGCATGTCTTGTATATAATGTCATTGACATGTACATAATAAATTATGTCCGCGTAAGCAGATATGAGAATAAATAACATTTTCGCATGAAATATTTTCAAATGAGTTGCAATTTTTGTAATGTTACTATCCCACAGAACTGACTGAGCTATAGGATAGGACAAATGAATCGATTGATAATAACTAGTGTATCAAAATATAATGGCTCTTATATAATCTTTAACCGCAATAATTCAATTTAATTTAGGTGAATTAGATGTTTAAATGAGTGATTAAGAGCCATTTCGCAAAACTCGGTTGATAAACTATAGGTATTTGAAGCGGCTCCTAGACGTGATATTGCCTCGCCCGGCTCGCGTCGCGCTTGACCTCAGTTCTGTGCGAGTAATCTCCTTGATACTTTCAATCGTAAAAATTTTAAAATTATGAACATATAATTTTAATTATACACTTTGTGACCACATACATGTATCTGGTTTGTGACAATATAAGTTTATATAACAATTAAAAGTACAATGTAGTAGTACCATCGGTAACTTATTTACATAATACATTTTAGGTACCTACTTAGGTACATCACAATAAAGATGTCCAATAGATGCATATTGCAATAAAAAGTCAATGCATATTGCAAAAATCAATATTTTGGCAAATCAACGTGAAAAATTAAAAATCACGTTTTTTCAAGGTGATCTATAAAATGCAATATGCGTCCATTTTGCCTGCGATATTCGCAGCGCGTCGAAATACATAGGTATACCTAAATTCAAATCAATCGGAGGGTATAGAACCGGGAAATCCCGGAACCGAAAATCCCGGGATTTACAAAGGAATACGGTACTTTTCAAAAGAACCGGGAAATAAAGGAAAAGAACCGGGAAACAAAATAAAAGACCAGGAAATAAAATAAAAGAACCGGGAAACAAAATAAAAGAACCGGGATTTTCTGAACTTTTGGGAAATAAAAATATGTCGCGTCGTGATACAAAAGATAACGTAAAAATAAAGGTAATTTATACAATCCATACACAAAAATGATTACAGCTTTAAAAAGAAGATATTCAGAACGTCGGCTACATGAAGCAGCTATACTAATATAATATTATTTACACAACCCAGATTGATATTTTTCTAATATAAATGAAGATGATTTAACTCTTTTTTCTCGTCCAAGCAGTGTTGAATTGTGCAATACAATTGTGTTGCTTTCATACAATTAATACGAAACTTATGTTTGCATGTAAGGTATAATAGTATGATGGTTACTCAATCACGGCAAACGACTATGCGGATTTGGGTAGAAAACAGTTTTTCCCTATTTAATGCTCCTGAGAGATAAAATAGGAGACGCGATACTAACTATTTTCACGCGGGGAAAGCCGTGGTAAAATAATCCCGAAAGAACTGAAAATCCCGGGAATCCCGGTTCCAGCATAGGCGAGTACCGAAAATCCCGGTAATTTAAAACAGGACCGGTTTTCGATACCCTAATCATTACCGTGATACAAAAGATAACGTAAAAATAAAGGTAAATACAATCCATACACAAAAATGATTACAGCTTTAAAAAGAAGATATTCAGAACACTATTCACAGTGGTCTTTGAATGTTAAAAACGAATTCTTTATTGTTTTCTGTTGGTTTACAAAACAAAATATTGACAATAGTCTAGTATAATAAATTATGAGAAACGAAATTCGCACTTTTCTCCCAAACCACTTGCTCTACAAGAAAAATGTATGGCACATAAAATGTCAATCTTTTTATGGGCTACAACTTTTATTCAATCCTTTCGGAAATCGTCTAGGACGCACCGTTTAGGAGATATAAGGAGTTTTCGGAAAATTTGGGAGGAGGGGGGTTAAGGTTGGGCCCAATAAGATTGGGTAATGTTGCAAGTATGAGTTCCACAGGGTGGCTGGAAATTCAGTCGGAAATCGTCTAGGACGTACCGTTTAGGAGATATATGGTATTTTAGGAAAATTTGGGGGGGGGGGGGGGTTAAAGTGGGTTCAGTAAGATTTAGCAATAAGGTTTGGGGGTTTACTAAAGGGGGTCGAAATTTCCGTCTAAACTTGTCTAGGACGCACCGTCTCCGAGATATCCGGGATTTCCGGTTTTCCAAAAATCTATATCCCGATGAAATCTATATACCTGATGAGTGCGGTATTTGCCCGGATGCCTCCCAGATTATCCCGACGCAAAATTCCACTTTTGGGTGAAGAACTGAGGGGGGGGGGGGGTATAGGGGGAGGCGAGGGGTTGTGAAGGGAAAAAATGAGAGGGTGAAGAGAGAAGGTAAAGGGTGTTGTGTATTTGAGATACGTGAGTTTTGGGGAGTTGACGGAACTTGGGTGCACGAGAGTTTCCAAACAACGAATGTATTATCTTTGACTAATAATAAGTGACTATAGCTGACTAATGTCTGAGTTTCTATCATTCCAACATTTTGGCTTAGCAATAGGGTCCCGTTGACACCGTTTGGGTACGGAACCCTATAAAGTACAGATTGATCTAAAAGTTGTATAAATAAAGGGTATGTTTAGACAAGTTATAATTTTTTTTTTCTATGTAAATATGTAATTTACACATATAACAAAAAACCTAAATACTGTAAACAGTAACTAATGTCTAAAAACGGACAATGTTTTATTTCAAATTACAGCAGTGACTTCCAACCCAATAGGGGTTGAATTTCCAAAAATCCGATAGCCTAAAGCCTTCTTCGATAAATGAACTATCCAATACAAAAATAATTTTTCAATTCAAACCAGTAGTTCCTAAGATTAGCGCGTTCAATCAAACAAACAAACAAACTTTTCAGCTTTATAATATTACAATAGTAATAGTATAGATTAGCATAGATATAGTTATATTTTGTACATATGTATGTTCGTGATTTTCTCCGTTACTACTTACACTACATAAATTGGAAAGAAATAGTTACTTAATTTCTATTGTTTTCTTCAAACCAAAGATGTTTAAAGCAGAATATTACGCAAACGGACCCCTGAATTGAAAAATGGTCTTCTGAAACCTATAATATTTTTGAAAGACCTTTTCAACGATACCCCACATTAAGGGGTAGACGAAGAAAAAATCATACGGAACGGACAGACGGACGGACGGCCGGACGGGCTAGCCGGCCGGTTGAAATAACGAACGGACTAGACATGATTCCGATTTGACTACAAAACCCTGAAAATTATAGAAAACTAAAAATAATACAATTGACTGTAACTAAAAATTCTCACATGATCAAGACTGTTCAATGGCAATATAATTACGTTACTTTTACGAAATCTATTCCTTAGATGGCTAAAGCAAAAATTGACATAGGTCCTACCTCCAAGAGGGCTCGAGCCTAACTGATTTGATTCGCACCAGTTTGTTTATTTATATGGTAAAGTAAATTCGTTGTAATTAATTATTTTTTGCAGTAAGATAAAAAAAAAATTACGTGTCATATTCGACAAAGACCATATTTTATTACTACATAAATTTTTGATGGGAAATACGCTTTATTGAATACAAAAATCGATGGTAAAGTCATGGCATAAACCATGAAAATTGGTAATGTTATTGAATTAATTTGGAAACGAATATGATAGTAATCGTATATCTCTTGTAATAAATGCAAAATATAATATATGAGTGTTCTCTAGACATTTTTTTTTACTCAATTTAACAAGATTTAATAAAGAAAATCAGTGTTTGAAATTGACTCTGTCGTCCTTTTGCTGAAAAATAGTTATGCTAGATTGACAGTTACGCAAAAACTAATTAATATTTTCGAATATTAGATTATCAATATCAATTATAATAGATTGATCTATTTTATGTGTTCATTTGCCAGCATTAATATCTTTCTTATGATACTAATTTTTGACGTCAAATTCTTCATTCCGCGCGACTAACCGCGAAATGGCTCTTAACCAGGTATCAAGAAACTTGAACCAGATTCTACAAAAACAAAATCCAATGAAACTAATTTCTTAATAATCCATTGTTTACAAAAAAACATCTACGATAACGAAACAAATAAACAACATGCACAAAGATGATGATAAAGCTAAGGCGCCGGCCACACAGAACAGACGCAAGACACGGACCCGTCGCAGTCGCGGCGCCCGTTTAATCTACTTTCATACAAAATGTATGCAGCCGTCGCGACGTAAAACATACAGAAAAGACGGGACGCCCGTCGTTTCTGTATGCGCGCGACCGCGACTGCGACGGGTCCGTGTCTTGCGTCTGTTCTGTGTGGCCGGCGCCTAAGATAAGTACATAATACGCGTTTCTTTATTGGGCGATATCATAACGACATCTTTCGTACCTATTAGGTAAATATGTGTATATGTATGTATATGTGTGAAAACTTCCTTAATATGTTTTTGTTAGCACCAGTGAATTTTTGGATGGATTTTGGGAGGGAGGGGGTCTGCTATGGGACTCAAGCTCTTCTAAAATCAACTATGTCCAACCGTTAATGCAAATCCTCAGCTAATTGAAAACCCCCCCTCTTTACAACAAAAATAGTTTCAAGCACCCCCTCTCCTCAACCAAAAGCCCTTGATCCACCACTGAGTTAATGTCAGTACTGACTACTAACCACGGTGTCAGCCAAACTGGAAGGGTCCTTGTGTAATACGTCCACTAACAGGAACTCGTTCATGGAGACCACGCTCGCCACGAGCACTGACAGACTCACTAGAGTATCGCGTAAGTTTCCTGGAACAAATTAATATGGCTTTGAAGTTACACGACCTCACGGCTCGGTTCGTGACCTACCGCCTACGGGATATGAGTATTTACTTCCGGGATGGATTTCCGATTGACGTAACAACATAACAAACAAAGAAAACTACTATAAATTAAAAAACCCGTCTGCTAACAAAAAACCTATCATGATATTATACCTTTTTGAAATCCTTATGGTGAGCTCTTTAATTTGATACCCATATCGCATTATTTGATTTATTTTTATTTTGGAACGAAGTTCCTTATCGCGCGTTATGAAAGAGGGCTAGAAGGAAAATTTTCTTACGAAATGTTGGTAAGATACTTTTTGAAGATTCACAGAGTTTTACAGAGATGGCGCTGTACAACAAAACAAACTTCGTTCCATCCGGGTGTCCCTTGACACCTCTCATGTTTTTTTTGGTACTTCAAACAATGGCATCCCACCGCCATCATATTTGTTCTTTTTTGATTTCACTTACCTAAGAACACAGGAGGTAATAAAGAATATTACATGTATACGTACAAACATACATACATACAAGATACGCGCGAAAAACATAACCCTTCCTGGCAGTCGGGTAAAAAATAAAAATGTCAATAGATTTAAAAGGGCTTCAAATTATCCAGCCATTTTTAAAACAATATTTCCAGCTTTTCCAAACTCGTCTGTTTATTTTCTTGTGAGCGATTAGCGGCCAGGATGTTAAAAGTGTAGTCCATAACTCAATACATTTCCACATTGCCTTTATTTGTACCACTACATTATGAGCCATTGAGCATAAATGAAAGTGTTCTACAAACCACACTTACTGTAATGACAACAACAGTTAGAAAAGAAAGCATTATACATTATTCATATTGCTCATTACCTATAATTATGCATATAAACTGTAACTGGGCCATCTGTGCTCATAATGCTGGCCATACATGATCAAGTATACTTGTAAAGTTTGCAGCAGACTTGACGCGGCATCCAGTAAACATGATGGTGTATGGCCACGGTATGGCTATCTGGCCATATAGCTATCTCATGCAAACTGGATACTGCATCAAGTCAAACTGCAAACTTGACAAGTAGACTTGATTGTGTATGGCCAGCATTGAAAAATATGTAAAGGAGGTGAACTGAGACTAATTGATATAATACAATTATTTAGATTAAATTGAGTGCTTAACTATTGTAGTTTTTTTTACACCTTCATCTCAGCACCATCATTTAGCTTAGTTGGTTGGTAGTAATCCTGCCTGCAAAGTGGGGTCCCAGATTTGATTCCCTGCAGTACATATTTATGATACAGATAAATATTTGTTCTTAAGTCATGGGTGTTAGTGACATCACATTTGTTTTTCATGCCAACCATGACAATATAGGGGAATGGGTCTGTAAATATTCATTTATCTATACTAATATTACAAAGAGGAAAGATTTGATTTATTTATTTTATTTATTTAAATTTATGTCACCTCTTAAATTAAGTAACAAAGGGTAAAACTTAATGCCTAATGGCATTGTCCACCAGTCAACCCTGGGTGGATGTGGAAAGAGCTGATAGTAGGTGTTAAAACAAGAAGAAAAAGAGAGAGAAAAAAAAAAGAACACAAAACAAAAGTTTGTGTACTTAATGGAAATAATGCATCATAAAAATGTACATACGATAAATATAACACAAAAGTAAACATATTACTCATATTATACATACTAATTGATTGTTTGTTTGCATTGAATAGGCTCCGAAACTACCAAACCGATTTGAAAAATTCTTTCACTGTTGGGAAGCTACACTATCCCCGGGTGGCATAGGCTATATTATATTTTTTTTTACAATTTTCCTGAAGCCAAGCGAGGGTGATTTCCTAGTGTTTAATAAAATGCATAAATTAATCACTTACCAACACTCTGGATACAGCTCATAGGTACACCAAGTATCTTCAAATCTACCAGAGACTTGAATGGTATTAGGTCAAACTGTAGGTCATTGGGTACTATGTTACTTGTACCGAGTTTTTCGTAGCTGCCTTCAATGTTCAGAGACTTGACCTGTGAGCAGAAGTCCAGAATATGGCTAAAGTCATACATCTGGTCCAGTTTCTCTGTTTGTGGGCAAGCCATTTTAAATCTTTCACTGATCGCATGCAGCTGAAAGAAATGTGTTAATTTTTCAAGTAAAATACATAATGTCTATGTTATTGTTGATGACATGTGCAGTGCAATGGTTACCAAAGTAGACTATGATGCAAAGGGTCCTGGGTTTGATTTTGGTTGAAATTTAAATGATGAGTTAAAATTTCTGCTCTCGGTTTAGGTGTCTGTTTTAGTCTTTGTGTATTGTCCATGGCACCTATGACACATAAAATCCTAGTGTGCGGCTATGAGTGTGTTGAGTTAATTACTATTATTTTATGAGGTCATCATAACAGATAAACATCTGTTAATCATAACTGATTTTAAATTAAATTCTAACTGCTCCTGGCTGAGAGATAACCTCAACTCAAACTAGTCGACCTAGAGACATGAAACTTTGTCCAGAGGTTCTTTATATATTATAGCATAGCGGGAGCTCTAAGAATCTTGAAAATTCATCCCCTAAACGGGTAATATAGGGTAGTAAAAGTTGTGGATAGAAGACAAAGTTTTGGGCCTAGTAAAATATAGTTCTATTCTATTTTGTTTGTAGTTTTGCATGTTGCAAATATATATTTTTGTAAAATTGAGGATTGTATTTTTTTTATAAATTTTATTTGTAAGTAATTCAAAAAGAAGGAAAATCTTCACTATCATGGACTCCTATTTTGATTTTTGTTGTCATGAACCTCTTGCTGGGCGTCATGGACCCCTAGGGGTTCTAATGGACCAATATATAGACAAATTTGGTAATCAGCAATTTAAAGGAAAAAATTTAAATGTCATTGATAAAATAATCATACGTTCATGCATCATTATGTTAACAATATATGTTAAGTAATACAATTTATGACTCACAATAAAGGAAAATTTTATGTAACACTTATGCAAATAAGTCACATGTTTAGTACTGTCCAATTACATTCAGATTTTACTGTACAAATAAACAATAATTTAAAATGTGTTTTATCAAATGATTCAAAAAGTAATAACTCAAAAACTTATAATAAGTATTAATATACCTAGTGTTGACATTGATTATTACTAAGAAGCATATAATGCTAAGCATATAATGTTAGTAAATTGGTATTTAAGGAGAAAACAAAGCAAGCATACCTCCATAATCGAAAATTTGTGCGATTTCTCATTTTGCAACAACTTATCGCCTTCAAGGAACAGTTTCTTGGCCAGATCTTGGAGTAAAAAGAATATATCATACAAATGAAAATCCAAAAAATGAGCAAATACTGAAGGCAAAGACAGTCTCAGGAAGTTGAAAACAGTTCTGAGGTACTCGCTCAAGGCTTCGCGTCGTTGCTCCACAAATTTGGGGGTCTTGTTACGAATCACTTTCTTGGGTGGAAGGAGGTCTTTTGCCACCCCATAATCACTAACTAATTTGTCGTTTAACTCGACAAAATCACTGTATCGATGCAAGACGTTCCACTGCACATTTCCCACTTTAACAGTTATTTTGTAATACGTTACATTGTCCTTCGTCGTAGCTTCGTCCACTGTTACCAAACTTTCATTTCTGTGATTCACAAACGCAGACATCTTCGGTTTTGGATTGATCCAACTTGGTTAATGATAAAGGTTTTGCATTTCACGTGATATAATAGTTATTTCACTTTATATAACTGAATAACCAACAAGAAGAGACTTATAAATGTAACGCAATTGAATTCTAATAAAAATATTAATTGACTATCTATAAGTAATAATGCTACGGATTGCTACAAATTACGATGACCAAACAAGACATGAATGATGATTGATGAAAGAAAATTGAATTACATTTAGGGTTCGAACGATACTTTCGATACTGAGTAGGTATCGATACTTTTGATCACGATACTCGATACTGAATACTCGATACTCGTACCTGGTAATTACTCGCAAGTACTCATGTGAAACGTCGGTATCGAGTACTTTTAAAATATTGAGTACTTTTCAGTATTTTCATATGGAAAAAGATCAACTGTGGCCCGTTTTAGCGCTCGGACTAAACAGAAAGTGTCATGAGGACATGTCGACCACCTTTTTTTTTTTTAGCTCTTATCTGACTGTGTCAAAGTCAAAATATTTTATTCATATAGGTATCATTGATACACTTAACACTTGCACGTCATTTTTTGGCTTTTCGGAAGGTGCTTTGTCATGGAGGAGAAGAAAAGCCTAAAGAAACTCCTCAGCACATCTTTTAAAAAAAATATTGCAAAAATGATATTATCATACAAAAGTTTACTATTCTGAGTTGAACTGGTTGCAGAGCTAATCATTTCCATGCGTCTTTGTCATTTAAATACTCGTTTACACTATAATATGCCTTGCCTAACAATTGTGTTTTTACACGTTTCTTGAAAGATTCTATTGGCAAGTCACGTATTATTTTTGGGATTTTATTATAGAAATGTACACCAAGCCCTATGAAAGATCGTTGCACTTTACTTAGGCGGAACGAAGGCGTAATTAATTGATATATTCTTTTTGTTTGGCGATTATTAATATCAAAATTTTGTTTATACGCGTTTATATTCTTCCTTATAAAAACTACATTATTGAAGATATACTGGGAAGCTACTGTAAGTATACCTATTACCTTGAACTTTTCACGCAAAGATTCCCGAGACTTAAGTTTATAGATAGCCCTAACAGCCCTTTTTTGGAGAATGAAAATTTGTTCTATATTGGCTGCTTTGCCCCACAGCAAGATGGCATATGACATAACACTGTGGAAATAAGCAAAATAAACTATCCTAGCAGTTTCGACGTCAGTATACTGCCTTATTCTCCTAACAGCATAAGCAGCCCTACCAAGTTTTGTCGCGAGATTTGTTATATGTGGGCCCCATTGAAGTTTACTATCTAAGGTCACCCCTAAAAAGACCGTTGATTCCTCCATATGCAATGTTTCATTATTTACTTTAAGAGATTTGCTGACTTTTTTAACATTAGGTAGCACAAACTCTATACATTTAGTTTTTTTTGCATTTAAAAGTAAGTTATTGATAGTGAACCAACGCGACACATGCGAAAGAGCACTATTTACGTCGTCGAAATTTACTTTATTCCTTTCACACTTAAATATTAATGATGTATCATCAGCAAATAGTACAATATCCGTGATCGCGAGTACTCGATACTCGATACTGAGTAGTATCGATACTTCAGGACCGATACTTTTCTGGTATCGATACCTTACCGTCGATACCACACGAGTACTCGGTATCGATACCAGAGGCCGATACTTCGAACCCTAATTACATTCAAGTCAAGCAAGACTAAATGACACTTGACTTGACAGATGATTTGACATCGACAGACAGACACCAGACACTGACAAAATATGGTACGTTGAAAAAAATGTATTTATATCTATGATTTATATGTAAATAAAAATAATACAATAATAATTTTAAAACATAAATATTGTTATTTTGTTATTAATCCCTGCTTATGTTATATCGTCGTTGATAGTCCAATAACGCGTAACTAGCATTGTCAAATTACGCGTATCTACAAAAAAATCAAAATTGAGATTTCGCGGCTGTAGGTAGCTGACTATGATTGGCATCTACACGTGCCGTCATTTTTTAAATCAAAAAATCAGAAGACGAGTAAATCAAAATAAACAATACTGCGTGTTGATATTTCAGGTCGCAGAGTTAAATTAAACGCAGCAGTTGGAAGGACAATCATTCAATTTTATTTTCTTGCACACAGCACCGATACAATTCTTTTCTCAACACACTCAACATAGAGTCATAGAGCTTATACCATAGTGTAACCTAATACACACCATAGATAACAACACGGTATTTCTACAGACAATTAACATAAGACTTTATATTGATTCCCAACACCCTCCCTCAATATAAACGTCACAATCACAATTACTTTCCTTAAAGAAAAATTACTCTTCTAAAATAAACAATCACAAAAATAATAATAATACAAGTATCATGCTAAACTAGCAACAATCCAAGTTTACATTTTCCAAATTTAAACCCTCCCTCAATATAAACGTCACAATCACAATTACTTTCCATAAAGAAAAATTGCTCTTCTAAAATAAACAATCACAAAATAATAATAATACAAGTATCATGCTAAACTAGCAACAATCCAAGTTTACATTTTTCAAACTTAACACAAGTCAATGGCTTAGTACAAAAATCTGCCAACTGATCATCAGTAGGAATATACTTGAGTTTTACAATGTTCTGCTCTACCTTATCTCTTATAAAATGGTACTTTAAATCTATATGTTTATTCAGACTCTGTAGAGGACAGAGCTATACACTGCTGCTTACTGCTCGTCCAAGATACAGTGCAGCCGAAGACTTTCATTACATAGCCAGATGTAGATTTCCTGTCCCGTGTATCCCTGCCCCAATCTGCATCACAGAATCCCAGTAATCTGATCATCAGTTTCTATCTCATCAGTTTTCTGAAATACCAATTTCAAATCTAGACTGCCTCTAATATATCTTAGTACTCTCTTCAAGGCCTTCCATAATTCTATGTTTCCTTTTGATTGAAACCGACTCAAATAACTCAAGGCAAAACATATATCAGGTCTACTACCAAGCATTGCATACATGAGGCATCCAATGAGACTTCTACACTGTGTTATTAATTCTTTGTCCTCTGATGGTATCTCCGATATCTGTACTCCTGGTTCGATGGGTGTCTTTACAGGTTTGCATTCTTGCATGTTATATTTATTAAGTATATCCATTAAGTAATCCTTCTGATCCAATTCAATGCTATCTACCTTTTTAGTTATATTTATTCCTAAGTATTTAGTTACTCCTTGCAAATTACCATTCTCTTTTTTTTTTAATTTTAAACACCCATTTTGCCTCAATAGGTTTCGTTCCATTTGGTAAATCTGTCTCAACCCAAGTATTATTCTTTCTTAATGCTTTTAACTCCTCATCTATCGCCTCTAACCAAAAACATGAATCTTTACCATTTATTGCATCTTTGTATGATAGCTGCTTTTCAGTTTGTGCCATGCAAACAGTATCATAATCTTTTAACCAAATAGGTTTCTTAACTGATCTCTTAGGTCGTTTTCTTGTCACGTCTCTACTTTCATTTTCTATATCAGAGCCAGAAATGTCATCCTCTAGATATTCTTCAAGCATTTCCAACTCTCCAAATTCACTTTCAGTTCCTTCACTTTCTTGAATTTGCGATTCTTCAACATGTTTGTCTTTTACTAATTCATCCTCAATATTTACTCTT
Source organism: Thymelicus lineola (assembly GCA_963932265.1). Lineage (NCBI taxonomy): Eukaryota > Metazoa > Arthropoda > Insecta > Lepidoptera > Hesperiidae > Thymelicus > Thymelicus lineola. Next base: position 9,669,530 of record OZ010701.1, read on the forward strand.
TCTATAATATTTTCTTGCTGGTTTGTGGTTATGGTATCTTCTGACAATCTTTCTGCCTGTTTGTCTTTAACTAATTTATCTTCAATATTGACTCTTTCTACTTTTTCTTGCTGATTTGTGATTATTGCACCCTCTGGCAATTCTTCATGATCCCTGTTTTGAATAAACACCACATCTCTATATGTATCAACTCTCTTAGTATTTGGAAACCATATTCTATATCCTTTGCAGTGTACTCCATAACCAACAAAAATGCCTCGTCTGCTTTTCGGATCCCATTTAGTTCTTCTTTCTTTAGGTATATGAACAAAAACTTCGGCTCCAAATATTCTCAATGTGTTTACATTAAATTTCTTCTTATAAAGTAGTTCAAAGGGTGTTGCACCAGCAACTTTACTAGCACCTGTTCTGTTTAATGTAAAGACTGCTGTGTTGACAGCTTCAGCCCACAGTTCTTTGTTTATTTTTGCTTCTAAAATCATTGTTCTTGCCGATTCTACTATTGTTCTCATCTCTCTTTCAATTCTTCCATTTTGCTCTGGTGTGTAACTAACTGTTGTTTCGTGTATTATTCCTTTCTGTTTAAAAATTTTCTCTATATCTTGATTTATAAATTCTTTTCCATTATCTGATCGCACTCTCGCAATTCTACAACTGAACTCATTTTCAAATTGTTCTATAAACTCTGCAATTTTATTTTTAGTCTCAAATTTATGCTGCAAAAAATAAACATATCTATAACTACTATAATCATCTTTTATTAAGAGAAAATATAAAGAACCTCCTAATGAAGCAGGTGTCATTGCACCACATAAATCCATATGTAGCAATGCACCTGGACGGTCTGCACGACTTTTACTTTCTCCAAAAGAGTTTCTATGTTGCTTGCCTTGTATACACGGTTGACATTGCTCAGACTCTCCTTCATATTTTATATTGTTAAAATTTAAATAATCCTTGACATATTTATAATTTTGATGAGCCATGCGCTGATGCCATTCTGATAAAGTACTTAATGCTAGGTCACATATTGTAAATCTCATAATGTACATTTTGTTAACACGATCAGCCAAAGCGAAAACCCTCCCATCTTTCAAAAATTTGCACCCCACATTTGTAGAAATCATCATATAACCCCTATCTAATGCACAAGCTAATGAAAATAAATTTACCCGTAAGTCTGGTACAAACAATACATTATTAAGAGATGTAGGTATATACTCATCACCATTGAAAGCCATTACATCAATATTCCCAACTCCTTTTACTTCCAATTGCTCGCCATCACCTACAGCTACATATCTACCTGATGATGTTTGAAATTTTGAAAACATTTCTCTACAATAAGTCATATGCTCACTAGCCCCAGAGTCCAGTATAAACTCTGTTCCTATATATTCTAATGGTGACACAACAAGTGCATTCCTACCTTCAACACCTCTATCCTCACTATACTTTTGGTCAACCAAGCTCTTACAGTCTTTAATAAAATGTCCTGCCTTACGACAAAAATAACACTTCCTTTGTTTACAATTATTTCTTAAATGGCCTATTTTACCACACTCAAAACACTTTATTTCACTTTCACTCCTAGAACCCATGTTGGAACCATTTTTACGAGAGTCACGACACTGTGATGTTGTAAAAGCCGAAGATTCTGCTTCAATATTTCCATGCCTCTCCTCTTCAATGAGTAAACGTGATACCAAACTTTGGAAGGTTTGACTGCTATCAGGAACTGATTCCCACGCTGATACAAAATGTCTGTACTTCTCCGGCAATGACATTAAAACTTTGGTTATTAACATACTATCTGACATCTTCTCTTCAAGGCCATCTAGCTGGTGTCGTAAATCTTCTAACTTGGAAATAAAATCCACAACTGGTTCCTTGAACTTTAAATCGAAAAATTTCTGTTGAATAAGATGAACGCTAACTCTAGACTTGGGTTCATATATTACTTTTAACTTCTCCCATATATCATTACTATTTTTACACGTCAGTAAGTGCGTTAACACTTTGTCTTGAACCCTGGTTACAATTAATTCTTGTGCTTTTGCATCATCCTCCTCCCATTTTGTAATGTCCAAAGAGGACTTGCCACCATCACTTTGTGCCAAATCAGGCTTCTTACGACTTCCGTCAACTATCGAAAGCAATCCTCTAGATCGTAAAATAACTCCCAGTTGGTATTTCCATATAGAGTAGTTATTTTCACTCAGTTTCATACACACCCCGTTTTGTGAAAAACCGGCATCCATTTTGATTGCGCAATCATTCATGTCACGACACGATTTTTCTGTATGTTCACACAGCACCTCTGTTTTCCTTCTCCAGCTAATGCTCTGGGCCCATAACCTGTTGATATTTCAGGTCGCAGAGTTAAATTAAACGCAGCAGTTGGAAGGACAATCATTCAATTTTATTTTCTTGCACACAGCACCGATCACAGAACACTATTACTCCTAGCGGAGAAGAATGTCGTGTTCGTACAAATTACAATTCTGCGACAATACGCCATCTAGAGTTCTGCCCTTCAAACATAAAGTACGTAAAAACGTAAAGAAGCGGGAAATTCAAAAGCAATGAGGGATGTTACGCGGGAAATTTGAAAGGACCTACAAATTTTTACGCGGGATTTTCAAAATCTTTCAAACCATTGATGAAAAAAGAGATAGGCTAAGTTTGTACCAGTAACTAACAGTGAACTATATAGTTGTATATAACTATATAAGTTGTATTTTTTATATTATTTGTTAGTTACTGGTACAAACTTAGCCTATCCCTTTTTACATCAATGGTTTATTGACAAAAGTGTGAAACAACAGCTGTTCTACAGTAAAAAATGCCTTTTGCTGTGAAAGTATTTTTATTTTGTGACTACATTATTTACTGCTACTATAAGAATACACATCACAATAAGTACAGGTTCATTATGTTTCTGTATGCAAATTACATTATTTTCCTATGTAATTGGATTTGAATTTCATTCATAATTATTTATTTGCCAAAAATGTGGTGGTAAAATAGTGGTATGTGTACGTAATACAGTTTATTCGCACATCTAGCTTATTGTAGAATGCAAATTTTAACATTTTGATATTGTTAAATCAATATTAATTATATTCTGCAGCTAATAAATTACAAATAATTTCCTTAAAATATAATTTTAAACAATACAATTTATGTACGTAACAAATATTAATTAGTAATATTTAGATTTGGAATCATTTTATAAAATATGTCAGATCACTCATTATTATTATAGTCTCTTAATTATTTAAAAATCTTTGAATGTTATGTTTTAATAGCCAATTTTGTAATGTGGTTTAAGCCGTTAAATGGGCAAGGACATTATTTCTGCAGGTATTTTATTCGTTACTTTTTTTTAACACACAATTTCATTTATTTTTAAGTGTCCCCCGAAGCTGCAAATTTTTTTGATGCAATCGTAGTTTTGCTCTTATATGAAAACTACACTTCAGATTAATCTCAAACTATTGAGGTGAGCCATATCGATGTCGGAAGTTCACTTTTGTTGTAAAATAATCAAACAATAAAAAATAGAGCAAAAATACCATTTTTTGATTTTGTATGAAAATTGATATTCTCACTATTTTTCAATGACTGATTATTTCACAATAAAAGTGAATTTCCGACATCAATAACAGTCACCCCAATATATTTGCAAAGTTTGAGATCAATCTGAAGTGTAGTTTTCATATGAAAGCTTTTGCTTTATACGCTACGCTTGTATAAAAATATTGCTGTTCTGGGGAACCTTAAGTGTCTCCCGCAGAGCAGACGTTTCTCGAACTATCTTACAATCTTAGTTTTGCTTTCATTGGGAAACTACACTTCAGATTGATCTCAATCTTCGCAAATATATTGAATTGAGTCGTATCAATGTCGAAATTACATCTATATTAAAAACTAGGAAATCGCCCTCGTTTCGCTTCGGGAAAAATAGTAAGAGAAAAAATATAATATAGCCTATGTCACCAGGGGATAGTGTAGCTTCCCAACAGTGAAAGAATTATTCAAATCGGTTCGGTAGTTTCGGAGCCTATTCAATGCAAACAAACAATCAAATCTTTCCTCTTTATAATATTAGTATAGATTAGCTTTCTGGGAGACCCTTAGACTTATGACTGCTGTAAACAATGTAATAGAACACAACTTTTAGTAATTACAGAAGTCCGTAATAATGTTGAAGCCAAATGTTTAATAATAGCCTAAGATCCTACCGCAGGATTAGTGCGCTCATCTGTTTTTTACTAAAAACAAATTTTTATGCATATTTATAATTAGGAGAATATGTAATTATCAGGTTGCCTATCAAAATTTGGCCGCTAGTATTTTTAATTAAATAAGCAGCCGGATATCTTTAACAGCCAGCAACCCTTATTTGCGGCCGGATTTAATTAGGCAACCTTAAACGATAATAAATAGAAAAAAATTTGCTTTAATTTTATATATAAAATAATAAATGTACGTTATGAACGAAATCATACCTGTTTACACCTGGTTGCAAAGAGGTGAATTTTTATATAAATGGCCGTGATGTAGACGAGATTTTATTTAAAAAACAAGTGAATGAAATTTTCTCCCAAAAATAAATTAAAACTAATTTTATTAAAAAAAACAAGCAGCCAAATTTTGATAGGCAACCTGGTAATTATATATTCTCCTAATTATAAATATGCATAAAAATTTGGTTTTTAGCAAAAAAACAGATGAGCGCACAAATCCTGCGGCCGGATCTTAGGCTATAAGTAATTTAACTTAAATAAATAAATCATCATAGGATTCCTTTTACAGAACATTTAGAAAATTGTGTTATTATTTTGTTCTAAGCAGTATACCATTTGAAAGTGCCACCTGGGTATCATAGGTAATGCCAGACTTTTTACTCAATAAGAATCTCTTAGTATCAGCACAAAATAAATGAGGTTAAAAAAAGAAGTTTGCATATCCTTATATGTATCAGCATATACTTATGTCGAGAAGTGGTGGTTCAGAAATAAATAATAGACTGTGGGCATTTACATCATTTTAGTAAGAAACCCATTGAAACATAGGTTTTACACTCATTACTAATTTAATACGCGATTACTACCGACACACATGGCTCTGAACAGATTATTATGTTACTCGAATAACACAACCTATCACTAGTGGAACACGGAGAAGTCTGATTTACATCGCGGTGCGGCATTCAGGGTATCCAACCATAACACAGGCCAACAAAAAACACATTTTAAAAATTGTTTAAAGTTTACCTAATTCTTACGTATTTTCGGGTGCTGTGTCCGATATCAGTTTTTTTTTTATTACCCACCAATTTCTCACTTTTTAATTTTTTTATTTGTAATACGCAATTTCTTAAATTATTTTATTAACGTCCATACCCAGAACAAACTCCTGGAGCTAAAAAACTGAAATTTTGTACATAATAGCGAAATTGGAGGGTGATACAATTTTTTTTTAGAATCAGCACATCAAATTATACGGGGTGAATTTTCCAAGTGTGCGTGGACATTTAGAAAATTCACCCTATATAGAAAGTAGCTTAAGTTATTAATTTTTTTTGTTGGCCTGTTTATAATAATTCACACGTCACATTACATTGCACAATCACAGCCATCCCGGCTTCACAACTTGCCCGCGCCTCCCGCGCTTACCAAACCCGCGTGATTACTCCGCCAATTGCTGGCACCATGACCTACTCGTATCTCATCAGAGGCGAGCCATCACAGCCGCATGAGTGCTACTCTTCGCGAAGGGTATGACTGTGCACAGAAAACAGTCCACGTGCACTTCTCGCAGGCTCCGGCACCGCGAACTGACTGGTCATACACGCAATACCTGCTTGATCGCAGTCTATCAGTACACACAGTACCCAGTTGTGCTCTCCATAAAGTGACCGTTGTGCAATGCTAATGCAAATTAAACTTGGCCATCGACGCTCTTCTCTAGCGTCAGCTCAGCTCGGAGGCTGTGTTATGAGTAGGGATGGACGATATACATCGATGTATTAAAAACACTCGACGTAAAGTATTGATACATCGAATCAATCCGATGTTTTGTTAATAGGTACGTCAACATCGAGTAAACATCGATGTTTTTAGTCGATGCTTTCGCATAAGCGCCGCTTTGCGAGTAATCATCAAACCGAAAAGAGAAATTCCACATTGTCATCTATGGAAAACGAATTGACGGGGAGGATTTAATTCCTTTTCCATAGATGGCGATGCGGACTTCTTTTCGGTTCGATGACTAATCTTAAAGTGGCGCTTGTATGAAAACAATGGTATTACCCGTTAAACTCGTTATCATTAATGCCTGGCCCCCTGATTGGTTAAGATTTTCTAGTCTGGGAGACCAGGCATTAATGACAACGATTGTAGTACACTGTGCAACACATTACATCAAAAACATCGATGTTTTTTTTCAACGTCCATCACTACTAAAAAATGCCTGTTGGCGGCTAGCAAGTCAATAGCTGTCCTTTGTTACCCCCGCCACCGCGTGTACTCAAATGGCAGTAAACAATTTGCACGGTGCGACACCCAAGCTAGTTCCGGCTTGACATTCCATTTTATGATTTGAAATCACTGATTTCCCACACTTATAAATAGGTATTCAATGCAAACTTCTTTTTTTAACCTTTATAACTAGTCACAATCACATAAGAAATCTTAACATAAATCTTAACTTAGTTATTAGAGTGAATATTTAATACTGTATACAATACAACACAATAAGAGAAAATATTAACAATTTTTTCGAAATGAATTAAGTAGTCACTTGTTTTTTATATTTTAAATTGTTTGAAATGAATTTATTTTATTTATTTATTTGAGATAACAACAGCCCACTTAGTAAGTACGTACATAATTGTTACCTTACATAAAACAATTAGGCCAATAAATGTTATCTGCTAATTACAAAAGTAAAATTTTAATGTATATTTTAATGTACTAAGCTATAACTATATAAAACAAAAGTTTCAATACATATATAAACAACGCTATTCTTAGTATACTCGAAACCTGAAAGTAGATTGTACAGAATCAGAAACAATTTTTTTAAATTGTGATTTTATAGGTATGATTTATAGATACAGTTATGAAAATTTTTATGTAGATTGTTTAATCAAAAATATTTAAACACGTATGTCAGTTTTAGTATATACAAAGAACAACGCTGTATAGATAATAAATAAAATTATGAAGTGCGTAAGTGCCGAATAACAGTTGTTTGAGTGAAAACTATACAGTATACGAGTAATTTAAAATGGGTGTGTATTATAAACTTTTTTACATTTCCAATATATGTTATTACCAATGTAGCACAACAATTCGAGAAACAAATTTTTGACATGAATGACATCATAATTTTATTATTAGAATGACAAATAACAGTTAAATAAAATAAAGAATCAATACATTTAAAATAAAACAGAAGTTAACCAATATATTATCAGCGTAAGGTCTCCGGTGCACATTGGAGGAGCAGTATAATTAAATAAAAAAAAGCAATATTATTAGGATTTTCTTTAAATATGATTTTGTTTATTTATGTGTCACAATATTCATTTTTCTTTTTAAGGCTATTGCTGCTGATTCATTCAGGAAACTTCTATTTTTTTTAATGCAAAATCTTTTAATTGTTATGTGAAATACGCTATTTATAATATAATTTATATTTATTTCTTTGTGCTCTGTGCAATTATTTAGAAAATCGAAGTTAATTGCTCCTTTTAAATTATTTTTTATTTGATGCAATAGATTTTTTTTATTCGCATTATTATTTAAGTAATTATTTATCTCTGTGGCACACACCTGTACACAAAGCACAAAGTTTTTGCTGGCGTAACTAAGAGATTCTTTTAATTCATTATATTCTTTAAACTGGGTAAATGTATGCATTGTTGTCCGGTCTTCGGTGGTGAAAATTTTCATACATAGTTCACAGTTATGTTTGAAATTTTTAATAATAAATCCACATACATATGTGCATGCCTGGATCTCGCTGCACTCCTCAATTAGTTGTGTTTCTGATGAAATTTGGCTGGGGACAATATTATTAAAACTTTCTTCAGATGATACTTCTAATTGAGGAGATTTCATTAATAATTTAAAATTTTCAATTATGTTTATATTTTTATCTTCCTCACAATTTCCACCACCAATATTGGACAAATTACTTAATATTGCTGTTTTTAACCCAGCGATAAATTGTTTTGATGTGGGATTATAATTTGCGCCGCAATTTCCTCGTATGCACCCAAACAAATTTTCGAGTGGGTCTTGTTGTAGCCTACGGGTGGCCAAGCTTTTTAGATTTTTATGTTTGCGACGCAAACTTTCCCACAACCTATCGATTCCATTTATAGTATATATCCATCCTTCTTGGGATGGTGGTGTACGGGTACACCCAATAAATTCCATATTTTTAAAAAAAATTGCCATTTCTCTTAAGAATGTTATATGGTGTGTTGACTCTTTGATATTTGTTGAAAACGGTTTTCCTCTTCGTAGATCAACTGTGTCGCTGTTAAGGCAGTCAAATAGATTGTCCATTTTTGATACAAGGTTTGCCGTTATTATTGCTTCAGATGGCAATTCGCCTGTAAAATGACAATAGATATTTTAACATACAACATTAAGATGGATGAATACACATATCGCTCACTCAGTAATACAACGGCACATCTACGTTTGTCATATTTTACAGAAACGAGGATCAAAAATTGTATAAAAATGTTTAAAATTAATATATGGGTTCTTTTTACGTTTTTACAGATTGTATGGGTTTGGTTACTAGTATAGACATTAATACATATTTACCACTATGTAGATTATGCACTTTTAAACACGTATACCATATAAACTCAATTTCGCATTTTTTGCAGATATGTACATAAACAAAATCTAAGTATATTGCAAATGTTAAGAAATAATTGGATAACATAGGAGTATGTCTCTGTGTGATAGGAAGTGAATAACTTTTTTTTATGGAAATAAAAATAATAGAAAAAAATTAAAATGAATATTACCAATATAATCCCTCGAGGGGCCCTACCCTACCATCAGCGGGCCAGATTGAGTCGCCTCTTACGACACCCATCCGGTGTGAGATTGGGGTTAGTATTCTAAGCCACCGCGATACGGCTAAAACTTGCTAAATCAGGCCATAAGAATATTATGTTTCAAGATTTTGTTAAGAAAACTTAATTTGTTCAATTTATTTAATTACCTTTTGATATTTTCGCATACATGCCAGCTGCAACTGTATGGCTTAGCACTTGAACTGCAAGCTTTACTTTCATCTTCTGCCTCGAGTTGGGATTAAGATGGTCTTCTCTGAGACACGGTGCAAAGACAAAATTCGGATTATCACTATTGTCCAATTCATGGAACTGGACAATGTGGCTCCACCTGGCTATGCCTGTAACACAATACATTATTATTTATCTCTTTACACACTATATTGTAGTAATGTTTGTAGACTTTTTCTATCCCAATGTTTTCCTTCACTGCTATAGCAAGTGACATATGAATACTTTAAAACACAAACCCATAAATACCCCTACTATGTTCAAAATTGTCTAAGATGTCCATACCTAATGATACCTGTAATTTAATAATACGAACTAGGTAACGAACTAGGTACAAGGTTTGTATGGGGTGATTTGAGCGAAATGAAATAATCATTTACGTGACATGAATAATTGGATGCTTACGGACAAAGGACTTTGCCAAAATTTGTTAAAAATCCCCACTCATTTTCATTGGCGTTGATTATAAATCGTATTAAACGTTATAATCTAGTAAAAATCCCATTAAATCATAATTTCTGCAAAATTGACATCGCCACTTACCATCAGGTGGGATTGTAATCAAGCATTAACTTATAAGGTATAAAAAAAGAATAATAAAATATATGATGTCAAAACAATGTTATAATATGAAGAAGGCTAAACCTAAACTGACGATGTAACCGTTTATAAAACCAATCATAATCGATACATTACTATAAGCTAAATTTAAAAATGAAAATTGATTAATTTAATTACACTGTTAAAAATGATGTACTTGCATTTGAATTTAAAATTAGGTACCCAAGAATATCACGACGAATTGGATGCTAATAAAAGACATTTTCCATTATGTATGGGCAATTCACCATCCATGGACCATAACTGCAGATAATTTATTATATGTAATTATGTATGTAGCTAAGGTTTCCTTTTTGCGGTAAATATTTTTTTTCTCAACAAGATAATAATCATGTATGAATGTCTTGCGAAATAAACAAGAATTTATTCACTGTAGTTTTTTTATTTCAAAATATTATTAAGAAACTGAGAGGATAAGTTCATTCTATCATGATGTATCTATCTTTCTTTTTCTTCTCTTTCTTGGCCGGCAACGCACCAGTGATGCTTTTGCTGTTGCTGATGTCCACGGGCGACGACAGCCACTTACCATCAGGTGGACCGTCAGCTCGTTTGCCGACTCGGCTATTTCCATGCGTACCTAGCATGAGTTGTTAGGAAGAAACAATAAAATAATATTTTATTTGAGTTGTAAATATATATTGAGAATACGCGGTACGAGATAGCTCAATCGAGGTAGTAGGTAGGTACTTAAATGTTATGGTTTTTAGTTAACTATTTAATTATCGAATCGATAAGAAGTCTTTTTTGAATCGATTTGTTGCAAAAATTCTTTCGTGAACCGATTTTTTTACATCTCTAGTGTCACTGTGATGACAAACGATAAATTGAGCCTTTTAGTTCGCGATGACTATAATGTACAGCATCACTGCTTCAAAATTAAATCAAATAATCAATTGTTTCGAATTATGATGACAATGTGAAATTGTGTTTACCTGTTCCAATCGAGGATATGTTGGTTTGGCATTTTATTGGATATTTTAGGAATAAATTCCTAAAACATTTTATTAAATGTGGTGTATCAAAAAGTGTCACCACTTCTTGACCTTTATATTCAAAATATGGCCTACTGGATGTTGCTCCTAGAATACTTATAGCTCTTCTATTCACCCCATCCATATCGCACACTGTAGCAGCTATATTTATGCCATGCTCTTGACATTGCCCAAGCACCTGAAATTATTAAATATTTACATGAATGACTATCATAAGTAAAATATGTCTATACATATAATACACTACTATCGCAAAATGTTTGAAAATTACGTCTATGTATTAGCAATCCACAGTAGGTTACAGATAAATTGTATGGATTGAAAGAACAAGCATGCAGTGATCACTAGAGACCTATGATCATCAGTGAATCTAAAGGATACTGTTTTAGTAGGAATAATGGTTGCTTATAGTATCCATTAGTAATGGGACTTCAAGAATTTTTGTGTATGTTAATCCTATTAGTTAGCAGGTTTTGAAAAATAAGCAATATTCACATTCGTTTGTATTTTTTTCTTCTTTTTTTTTGCATAATTTTGAAAAACTTAAAAATGTCTCCCATCAATTTAAGCAAGGAACATTTGTTGCTTTGTAGCAAATCGGTTGATGTTTTGAAAATATTTCATACAAAATTTCATCCTGTTTCCTGGGGAAACTTTAACTTTTTCATGGACACACAAACCTAACAGATAGATAATAATTCTTAAAAAAATATTTTTGTACTCTAATTATTGAAATGCCCCCTAATTGATTTTTTTTAAATATTCAATGTACAGAAAATTTGCCCTTTGAGTTTTATTATTCTATATAATAATCCAGGCTGGATTATTATATAGAATTCATACATTATTATATACAAAAAGATAAGTAAAATAATACTTACTTCTTTAATTAACACTGCTAATCTATCAGCAGTTACACAAGGCCCTGACAAATAATATGCTATAGGTTGTTTGATTTTTTTTCTGATTCCTGCAATCATGAAGACTAGAGCATATGATGCTGGTTGTAGTGATCTGCCTTGCACACCATGGTCTTGAAACCCTTCAATCAGGTCGTCTTTCATATTATATTCAAAATGTTTTTTAATTGACATCTCATCAAATATGAGGACAAATTCATTGTCAATACGTTTCTGCTGCCTTTGTATATCACCAATTATTTTGAAAATATTTATATTGATTCCAACATTAAGTTCACATTGCCTCAGCAAAACTTTTAATGTAGAAGGAGCTGGCAAACAAAACATTCTCCTTAACAATCTATAGCAAGTAGGTGACCTTTTATAGAGCCTCAAAGCAGTCATTTTATCT